>JAIPRN010000669.1:0-71296 GCA_025469175.1 Geopemphigus sp. TES_GeoC_2020
AGGTAGCTGCCCCCGTCTGAGCGTCGTATTTTGTAACGTATAATAACACACACGCGAACAAGTATCGTACGAACCGGCCGATATTATTAACGACGCGCGGAGTTGCGTCGCCAAAAATCGTCCGAACGTATCGGTATTACGGCTTAAAACGACGGGTATATACAACGCCGTAATTGGTCCGGCCTTCTTTTCCGGCGCGTACACGGATTACAATAATCCCGTCGCGAAAAACGTGTGTTCACGAAAATCTCGGACACTAGCCGGCCGTCGGAATCCCACGTGTGAATTCGTCCGCGCTCGACACGCGAAGTTCTACGAGCCGACTTTTAACCGTTGGTTTTTTTACGCCCACCGGTTTGCCGAATAAGCGCGCGCGACAAATAAACGACAAAATTTATATCTACGCGATAATACGCGAGCGATTAATCGCTATACGTCTAATATAATAACGATAAATAATTACGCGAAAAATGTGGGGGGGGGGAACTCGCGACGGACGCCTTTTACAGGCAACGGACCAGACGACACGGACGTATTTTCCCGTCGGACGTAAATAACCGCGGCCGGACATATTTCCGAGTATACGTATTTTGTCGTATTACGACAGTCGCCGGTGTGTGTGTGTGCTATCGTGGACCTTTGCGCGGGGGCATATGGGGCGAACAAAACCGTTCGACGTACGCGGAGTGATTTTTATATAGGGAATAGAGGAAAACGCGGACGCGTAATACGACGGCTCTTGTCGAAAAATCGACGATCCTACGGAAATATACGTACGCTTATATATATATATACACACGAAGTGTGTTTAAAAAATAACGGAAAACGTTTAAATTTCGCCAGTTGTCCGATTGTCGACATTTTTTTTTATCGCGTTGGCGGCACACCGTGCCCCTGAAGTACGATAAAATGTATGTCGGCTGTATTCGTTGTTTACTTTTCAAAGGGCAGTCGCTAAGGTTTTATGTTTTTTTGTTTGTTAAAAAAAAAATGGATCGAAGAATTTGTATTAAATTTCGCGTACAAATGAAACGGAATGTCAAAAGCACGACGAAACAAACGTTAACAATCGGACTCTCCAAACCCGAGGAATTAAAACATTTCCCGTTACTTTGTGAACACACCTTGTATATATATATACCGCACGTATCCGTCCCCTCCGTACGGCTCCGTCGCGATATAATCGTGTTATATGTGTGTATTGTAATTGTAAAGCTCGAATAGTTTTTATCTAACAAGTTTATCGAAAAAAAAAAAAAACAATATACGATGGTCGTTTGTACATTTTACGGTTTAAACGCCGCCGAGAGTGTCCGCGCGGATTATACGGACGTTTTATTTCGACGATATTGGAGAATAATAACGTTAATAAAACGTGTACCTCGCGGGCGCGTCGCCGATTAAAGTCGTATATTTAAGCGCTATATTAAAAATGTATATTACACATAATTATAAGTTATAGGTATGTATATTATATGTATATAAAGAAAAAATATATGGACGTGAAAACGCTCGGCACGAAGGCAAACGAATGTTACGATAATCCGTCGTATTATTCGCGTAATATACACACACATACACACACACACACACACACACACACACACACACGCGAATAACTCGAGGGTACGATATAATTATTATTGGCCGACGCTTAATTAATTAAACGACGCGAAATTAAATCCGCGGGTTTTGTATTCGCCAGATATCGATTACCGAGTGCGCGTAATTATTTTATACGCCTAACCCAACCGATTCGTACACGCGTGTTGTAACCCGACCGGGTACGCACGGATACATTTCCACGAGGGTTACGTCGTTCGAATACCGTCGACGAGAAAAACGGTTTCATTTTTTTGAGCAGCACCCCTGCGAGGAACAACGATCGTTTCGTGTACTTTTTATTTCGATTAAAGGACGCGGGTAGATACGGACGGGGGACGTAACGAGGGGGGTGGAAGCGCTGTCTCCACACTCCGTTCTTACGGACAAATTAGGCGGGATATTCCTTCGATTTTCGTAATTAGCGAAAGCGACGGCGATTGTCCCCCGACACCGCGGACCGCCATCCGTTTTTAGGCGTAAAATTTGACGCGGTCAATTCACGTTTTACGTACGAGACTTCGTGTCGGCGCGGTAGAGACAATCCCGTCAAATTACCGGTGAGGACGGTATTATTGTCGTTTACATTTTAGCGTAAAACAATAAACGACGGGGCGCCCCGTTGTCCGAAGTACCGCTCTCGAGCGTGCGTCGCCGATTGTTCGTTAAAAAAATTGTTTGACCGAATATTTCTCGCCGGCGCGTCATTCAACGACGCGTAGATAAACGTAATTTTTTCTACACATACCGCTTGAACGTATTATAACGGTCGTGAATTTTAACGCGAAAATACGAAATATTTTAAACGAACGACGGAATTTCTACGACGACGGTTTATGCGCGCCCACAAATATATATATATATAGATAAACATTAAAATAAACGAGTACTCGTTAATTTCTCGTCTAAATTATTATTTTCTAAATAATTTGTTTTCCTAATACGCGCGTATACGTGTACGTAATTATCGTGTCGGATGGCTCAAAACAAAATGCGTACGCGATTTTCGTTTTGTATCTTTATTTGAACAATTTACAATACGTACGTTGGACAATAAGTAAATGCGTGGAAAGAATACAATAATCACGAAACGGCGTGAGCGTATGGAGAACAGAGACCACCCGTTGGCAACCGACTCGTTAACGCCGTTATTATATTTATACGTTCGGCGAGCGATATTTTTTATTATATTTTTCTAACGGGTCGCGTGTACCGATTTGTTTTTAGTCGGCGTCAGACAGAGTGTCCCAGGTAGGGCGAGAGAAGACATAGTTTTTATAAAGGGGTTTGTGCGTGAGTAGAGTTTATTACGAAATCGTTTATAATACGAATAGGCTAGTACGTTAACGGTTGAAATATATTAAGATATATATAAAGGTCTTTGCAAAAAAAAAAAAACGCCGCTTCGTATTATATACCGAAACGTAATTAGTCGAAGAGCGATATTCTGACGCCACTGTATTGGACGAACGTCGGAGGAAGGTTTGGCTGGTCCCCCGGACGTACACGAGGAATTTATCGGGCGCTTATTAGTCCGTACGTATCGGGGATATGTGTAAGGCGCGTCGCTGCCACGCGTTAGTAATCGAACGGAAACAACGGCCGTACACCGAAAACGCGTACGTTTCGGACAATCGCCCGATCGTCCCCCTACCCCGCTCGCCGGCGTATTTCGTTATAAATTACGTCGCCATAGCGCGGAGGTCGGCGGCGGCACGGGCACAGGGCATCGGGCGCACGACGGTACGCGTGACACGGAATCCGCGACGCTCCGGGAGGTACCGACGACAATTACGCGTCCGTCTTCTTCTTCGTTTACGGCGCCACCGAACGGCATAATGGCGCGGCCATCCGGTGTGGCCCCCTCGACGTGCCGTCCGAACGATTCTCGTCCGGTCGACCGACCGGTGGTTTTTCGAAAACGCTCGCGGCGTCATTACGACGAATCCGCACGTACGTTGCGCAACCACAACGGCCCGTGTACGTAGTATACAGCGCGATATAAGTTCGTTATCTAATTGCCGTAATCTGTTCGTACTCGGGAACTCGGCCAATATAATCCGAATACGCGGTTCGTCCTCCGGCGGACGTCGTTAACAACAACGGCAGCGGCAGCAGCAGCGACTGGTGGAATCGATACGTACGATCTTTGTCCCCGCCGTTAATAGACATTACTAAGTACGCACTTGTTTTCTAGTTTCGACCCACTTCCCAGGGGCCGGCCGTACCCGATGCCGCCGCGGCGTTATCGTACGCGTCCGTTTGACCGATTTCTACAAAAACGTATTGCCGCGGCGTTACGGTGGCCGTTGTTCGGACGTCTGGCGGCACGTTCGTCGTCGACGACGAATTATTCGGTCCGGACGCGGTTGGGACGGACAACAACGGGACGGCGTTTTTCGAGCACGAGAACGGCGGCATTTCCGCGATATATTTCCCTCCACTCGGGATGACCCGATGGCAGCTGCCATTACGCCGGTCCTCGCGAACGACACGAAATTGATTTTAACCGTACTAATATTATACCGGCTCGACACGATCGTCGAAAGCGGTACTACTGTTATACCCATTAAGGCGTGACTAATGACGACGATAATCGTAAAAACGAAAACAATAACGACGCGAAAGTACATTGTGTCGAATCAGGCCCGATCGGTCGTGTTCCCGGACGAACGTGCGGTACGCGGTCGTTCCGAACACCCGTGGGAATTGCGGTTTACGCCGGGACGCGCGTATAAAACGACGATTGTGTTTCACCGCGCCCGGCAATTCGTATTTCCGCGTCTCTAATATTAATTATTCTATCGCGTCGTCGGACAAATATTCGAGCGTACATATTAGCCAACTGTTGAGCGCCGTTCACTTTGTAACAGAATTCCGCGCTATTTCTTTTTCTACATCGCGCAACTAGCCAGCGAACTTGGCGTATTATTCGATTTCGAAAATTTCCTACAATTCGTTATATATATATATATACACATATGTCTGACGTAGGTCGGAAATAACGACGCGATAATAATAAAGGCGTAATTAAAAAAATACTATTGAAAACTATTCGAATTACGAACGCCGGCGTTCGTTAAAAGAAACGTATTATACAACCGATAGGTTCGCGGCAACTCCGATTGACCGTATGTATAGATATATATATACAGGGCGAATAATATAAAGTATTAAAATACGAAGAAAACGTTTAAAATAACCGAGAATTTATTTTCGCGTAGCCGAACACGCCGTATATACAATGAGGAACGCGATTGTTTTCGCGGCCACTTTACCGGGCGGTTCTATTACGCGCCGAACGGTTGTACGCGTGTACAGTTCGTAACGACGTGGCTTTTACGAAAAGTTGAAAACGAAAAACAAATAATAATGACGCGACGGGGCGTACGCGAAACGCGTTAACGTCGGTATTATTATCCAACGACGGTCGATACGGCCGGGAAATAATAATCCTTTTTGGAGGATCGATCCACGCACCCATCGAGCCGCCCTGTATACAAAAAGAACCCGCCGTACGTGGGTAATATCGACGAGACGAAACGCGTGCAAACGAACGAAACACCCTGAAAACGTATTTATACGTTATATACGTATTGTAGGTAATCGTGTAAATAATTTTTGGGTACACGCGTCGGTCTACCATACACGCCCGTGTATCGGACGAAATGTGTATCATTTAGGAGGCCGAACGTAATACCGTTCCGATCCTACACACAATATCGTGCGTATTAAGCTTCACTAATATTATACGTTTGATAGACGCGCGCTGATTATATTATACTATTATTATAATAGACGTACGCGCCGGACGTCGCCGTTGCGCAGACAGTCGCCCGGTCGTGGCTTACCCTATTATTTAGACGGTTATATTATTCCGTCTAGCGACGTAATACGGTATTAATGCCCGCGTATAACCTCCGGGCAATTTCGAAATGAAAGAAAAAACGGTCAAGAGTGTATATACGTATAACGCGCGCGCGGATACCTTCTGTAGGTAATGTAATAATAATAATCGGGTTATCTATCGGCCGGCGTCGAGTCGCTCTCTCTCTCTCTCTCTCTCTCTCTCTAATATCAGAGCGTCCGCGACATTGCCGCGGCGTACGACGAAACGGTCGAGCGGTGTACGAAGCGTATATAAAAAAAAACGTAACCGATAATAACGAAAACGAAAAATCGGAACGAACGCGATTCGATTCGACGTATTAAATTACCGCGCGCGAGAGGTGGGGGAAGTAAGTAACGATTGAACATCGTGAATAGCGGAGAGTACATTAGTGTACGAAGGAGCCCCGGGCGCGAAAGGGTAACCTTTTGGTACGAACGAAAAATAGGGCGAACGACGCGCCGAAAATGGTGAAAATACGTGTCCGTTTCGTATTGGCGAAATAAATAGCGAAAACTTCGCACCGATCGGAGGACGGCGTTACGTCGTTTCGCGCGACCCGACGTTGTCTGAGCATAACTGAAGGAAAAAAATCGCGTACCCGAAGGAAGTGCTCCCACCCGTCCCCCTCGTACGCCAAACACAATACGTGGACACGCTCGACGGACGGACGGAACGCCCGTAAATTTCACGACAATCATCGGTAGCGGCGGCGGCGGCGGCGGTGGCGGCGGTGGCGGCGGCGGCGACGGCGACGGTGCGCCGGTTGATGCGCGACGCGCGCCGCGCGTCCGTTTCGTCACGGTCGACGCCACCGGGACAAGAAAACAATGGTGCCCGGGCGGCGGTGGCGGCGCTTAAATGTGGCGACGCGGCGAGGCAGATGGCGGACGGACGGGAGGGCGTCCTCGATCGTAGTGCCACCACCGGTGCGCCGAGTTTTCCGTCTGACGCCGATTGTGTGCGTGTGTTCACGTAAAGTATACACACACACGCGCGCGCGCGGCACGGCGCACACATTGACCGGGCCCGGGTCGCGCGGCATAATTACCGCCGACGACGACGACCACGTTTCACCTGTTCGCGTGGCGCCGCCATTAACCGTCGCGGTTCGACAATCCGAAACCTTTTGTTTTCGTTACACGCAATCACACGACGGATAACAAACGACCGTACGTAAATATTATCGTTGTTACGCGTGTACGCGACGACGGGCGCCGGCCGGAGGTTAAATAGGAAAAACAAAAAAAAAAAAAAACCGAAAAACACCGAACAAAACGATACGCCGCGCCGTCCGTCGCTATATCGCCGCACGCTACGGATGCCACGCGTCCGTCCTACTTTTCGGACCGTCTTTCGAAATTTTCTCGCCGTCGCGCCGGTCGGTGATGCTGCACGGGAGCCGGCGGATCGTACGGGCGGGTTGAAAACACGAGCGGAAACGGTAGAAATATACCGACGGGGGCCGGTCGAATGTGAGAAATGGCAATAAGACCGAGATGACGGGTTTATAGGGCGTGTCTGAAGGAGACTACGGGAAGGCAGTGCAAAAACGACGAAGGAAATAGAGGTGTGGGAGGCCGAAAAGAGAAAGGGGGATCGAATAAAAGTTGAGGACAATCGTGGCCATATAGCTGAGCGAGATGATGCCGTATCGATCGAAATTTTACAATTCGTCCGTTGTGGTCATTTCGCGTAAACAGTATGTAACCGCGCGTTATAGTTAACGTTACAATCGACTAATAGTCCCGTGTTTTCGATTTCATATTACACGTAGTTAAACGAAAATTAACGTATACCGAGCTCGATGTTTAAATTGCGTTCGTGTAAAATTGTTTTACGTTTTATTTCGGCTATTAAACGCCGTCTAATTATTCAAAAATAATTAAAAATTCGGGAAGGAACACGTTTGAAGGAAATGTACGAAACGAAGGCGTCCCTAACTGCTGCGAAAAACCCGCGTATAATTCCGTCGTATTGTCAAACGGGTAATAGTATTATTATTATTATTACCGTCGACGTCTTTAAGGGGGTGAACGAGTGGGTGAGTCGAAGAAAAACGTGCGGCGATATACGTAAAGGTAACGTTAGTAGAGCGTACAGAGCTCTTGGTCGTCGCAGACATGTTGACCGAGCGTAATAAATTAACCAAGAGCGTCCTTAGGAAGGTAAATGTGGGAAGAGGGGTGGGGAGTAGTGGTCGAACGAAAATAAGGACCCGTGCCCTAGTTTTTTGATTATCAAATTCTAATTTCCGCACGAACGTAACGACGACGCGTTTCAATCGTGCGGTTTTACGAGAGTTTTTAAACGAATCGGCCATACGTCCCGTCCTCCGTCGAGAAAGTTCGAGTCGATTTCGGTTAATCGAATTTTTGTTTTCAGTTCCGCAATGGTTTTGACGGTACACGAACCGTCGACTCATCGGCAATGTGTGCAGGATTTGACGAGAATGTTCTCAGAAACGAACGATTTCGGTTCGTACGACTTTTTTGCGGGTCGGGACTACGTGAAGTCGAAGGTTTTTTTTTTAAAAACGGAGATGGCCCGCGACACGTTTAACGATCACCGTTCGAACGTTCGCGCCGATCGTAAAGAAACAACGAAGTAATTCCAACGAGTTTTTCGGATTTTCCGAAGTTTGTGCGACGGTGACTTTTTGACATTTGTACGCGTTTTTAGCGAACAATCGAAAACCGTCGGCTAAAGTAATTCGTGCGTCGCGTCTAATCGCGTTGTAAAATAACGTGTGCGGTACAGGATCGATCGCTCGCGGACAAATTTCTGGCGCGGAAAAACGACCACCCCCCCCCATTGTAGAACCGTCTGGTCGACGGATATGCGGACGGGTGAAAAACCGTACAGTGACAATGGCCGCGGCGATCTTAAAGGTTAATACCGTTCGCGAACGGCCAACGGTACATTTTACGGTCCGTAAATGATTCCCAGTACGATACACAGAAATTGGTCGCTTTTTTACCACACTCCTCTCCGTACGGCCACCGTGGGTTCCGAAAGTTTCGGGGACAAAAAATAATAATTACCGTTTAAAATTACTCCGGCGGCCAATAATAATCGATATATAGTGCCGGGCGTTTCGATACGCAATATTTACCGCGGTTACTCGCGCCTAACCGTTGTTAAAGCGCGATCTATTTAAACGGCCGCTTGGTTATTCTCGTTTTTCGTGGCGCCGAAACGTAGCCTCGGATTTGACCTAAAACGCGATTAACGCGGCACGCCGGGGTCGGCCAATTACATAAAACGAATTGTACATAAAGGCCGACAACGGCTTTTTTCTTTACGTTCTGTCAATTATAATTGCAATACGCCGCGTAGGCAAAGTCCGTTATTCTCGAAGTAAATACAATAGGTCAAAAACCGCGTGTTGATAAAATAGTAGTAAACCGCGTTTGGACGTTACGCGCACAATGAGCCGCGATCTTTAAACGTAATTGTTCGAGAAAACGATACGTACGTAATTCGTATTGTACGCACGCGACTTATTTCTGCAACATATTTTGCATATATATATATGTGTGTGTGTGCGCGTTATGTGTTTGGCAAACGTTTATATTAATTATAAAATAGGTACAATACTGCGCTTGTTTATCGTTTTTATATTTTATACGTGTAGACTTGTATAGTTATACAAATTGAAAACGCGCGCACGTATACATATATATACCACGCGATACATGTCGGCCATACATTAACGGATCGAATTTCGACTGGTGAATAACAATTTGTGTCCTCTATATATATATATATAACAGAACTATCGCGGTCGTTTTACGCGAACGCGTGACAAAATCGTACGCGCGTATTTAAGTTTCCGAATCGATTATTCGTAGATTTGTCAAACGGATCGACAGTCGGACCGACGGTTAGTGTAACGTAATAAGCGTCGTGGACAAATAACATTTATTTTATAACGCGGTTCGGGCACGTTTCGATCGCGTGGGGTCTAAAATCACGTGACCGCGGGCGGCGTACCGTAGTAATACACGAACGAATATTCGAAAAAAAACATTACCCGCCGCGTACGGCGGATTTCCGAACATTTTGCTAATCATCGATTTGACCCCGAATTCGTAAATCACACGCGGTGTATTATTCGCGGGTGGTCGAAAAAAAGGGGAAACGTTTATTTCTCAGTCCGCGCGAATCGTCAAACTCCGACAAACTCGACGTTATACGTTATTATTATTCGAGTACAGTTGTCGATTTGTAGACAATTGTCGGTATACGCGAATGCGACGAAATCTAAACGTTTTTAGACAGTAAAAAATCGAAAATATGACAAACCCGGCGCCAGCGTTCGACGTCAACTTGAAAATATCGGAACGAAAGTTGTTACGTTCGTCGGAGCTCCGTGGACGGATGGGACTTCACTTCGCGTAATACGAATTAAAACGTCTGGAATACGCGTGTTCGATCATTATACGTACGGGCCATATTCGTAATAAAACGCCGTACGCCACGTCCGTCCGTGTCGATTGGTGGCCAAATCAAATAAAACGAAACGAATATGATTTACGGGTGTGTTTGCCTATCGAATTTCAAGGAACACAATACTCGACGACGTATATATTGACGTAATAGTATATCTATACACACAAGGGTCGACGACAAAAGGGTCGCCACAGGGATATTGTTTATTTTATACCTAAACGTATATATGTGTGTGTGTGTACGTGTGTAAAGGTGTATTTGTATATAAAAATGGAGCCATCTACACGCGGCGTTATTCGGACGGTCTTTGAAAACATTTCGACGGCGCGTAAACGGTTTCGTATCGTTGTAATTATTGTTTCCCGCGAACAAAAACGACGACGAAAAAACACGCGAGCGCCCGCTTATAGACGACGTTTAGTTTAAACGCATCGTGCGGCGCCGTCGCGTGTACGGACATTTTCGGGGTTGTTTTTCGACTAGTGTGTATCCAATGACGGTAGTCGAACGTCGGCCGACAAACTTGAAGAAGGTCTCCGGGAATTCGGTTTCGACAAAATTATACGCGTGTTATGAACACGAGTTAAAGAAGACGGAACGAGCTTAAAACAAACAAAAAAAACGTTCGACGGCGCGTCATTCGATAATTGTTCGGCGTTCGTAGATTTTGTACGTCGTTAACGTTCCTTACGACGAATAACAACGATTAGCGAATTATACGATACGCGAGGAAATAATACGTTCGGAGTCCGAAGTGAAAAACGGAATTCTCGTTTTTGGTCGGACGTTTATTTTGAAAAACGATATTTGTCGACGGTCGTTCCTTTCCATTTCCGTACACGATAATAAACCGACGAATCTCGATCAACGGACCGAATGGTTTTTCATATTACTCGACTGTACTACGATACATACGTAGAATATAAATCGCGTTATTCGCCGAGTAAATTATATAAAACAAACGTAACGTAAAACTAACTATATGAAAAATAACGAGTACCACCGCCATCGAGTAACGAGTGTTCTTCTCTCAAGGTATATATAGAATATTATCCTCTACTTATACCGCGGATACAGGGATGTATGTTTATAAGAATATATTTTCGTCGCTATATTTTCGAACGAGTTTTTCAACGTACAATTTGTACGTAAGCTCCTTTTCGTCTTCTCCCTCAACTTCATACGGAGTAGGTACAATCCCAGCGAACATCCGAAATGGGACCGATTCACCTACGAATTTCCCGCCGAAATCGTAGGCGAAAATTTTTAAATGTTTTTTCCTTTCAAAATCGGTACACATCTTCGACGTCTGGTAATTTCATTCGAATTAAACGTTTCGACGTGTTTCTCGTGAATTTCCCGCCCACTCCGATCTCCAAAATCCACGCTTAATTCATTCTGCGTCTACCGAATTGGCCGAACTATTCTCGATAAAATGGTAGCGTACAACGTATTTACGCGTGCGTGTGTTTCATCGAATACACCGCGGAGAAATCGCCTCGAATTCAAACAAATAACCATAAACGTACGGCTAAGAATTTTATTACGACAGAAAAAAGTTCATTGGCCATTGTGTCTAAACTCTAAAGTCCACCGCGATAAAGAACAAATACGATTTTATGGAAAATTCGTGCGTAATCGCAACGTAATCGTAATAAGGACAATAAACCCTCCTATCGCGATAGGTAATCGGGAGAGTTCGTTTTAATACCGCCCGTATTTCCCTACGCCGATTTCTCTGAGCTCGGAACTAAAAGAAGAATAGCCAACTAACTACGCCCGTTGAAATTGCGCGTAAAAATAACGCAAAATCGGTTATTTCCTCTAATATCTTTGGCTACGATGGTGTTGACAAATCGCTTGGTCGTGCGCGACTATTATTACGCGTATAATATAATAACGCTTAAGTTCGAATAAATTATTCACGCGTAATCGACCGTAATTCGTTTACGTATAGGTACGCGGCAAAAAAAAACCGAAAACTTAATATCGCGCGGTACTCTGTCTCGGTCTAACAATAATTATACGTACGTACGATATAGTAAATACGCCCGATCGAATTACGGGATCGGCACGCCCACAGAATACAATTAATACGACCGCTAACGAGTTAAATACCGACTCAGCGGCGAGTACTTATAGAGTTGACCTTTCGCACGATCGGTCATCGATAAACCGCCCAAGTTCGGACACAAATAGCAATCGGGGGATCGTTCGTCGGCCGTGATAATGAAACCGACCGGAACGTTTATACGCCCGTACGGATTATCGACAATTACGTACGCGACACGACGGACGTTAAATATTATTCCGGGGTTGGGCGGTTTCGATATTTCGTACGAATTTACGTGAATTATAACCCGCGGACGGCCATAATTCGTACAATAGTCGTTGAATTACGAGCGTTTATCGTCGTATTATTTTCGAAAACACCGCGAGTCCGAAAATTGTACGCGTTTTTCCGACTCAAACTCGCGCAAAATTATTACGTATTCGCCATTGCGGAATTATTAACTTTTTCGTTTCAACCGAATATAGCGCCAATATGATCGCAATTAGTCATGTCTCGTGCGTATTTACGTATAAAATATGTACGTGTAAATACGTCCTATGTATTAGCGTTACTCGAAGGGTGTTTATAAATATATATATATATATATATGTATCTGAAGGCCGCGTGTTTATTTAACAAGTAAATCATTGTTTACCGTCTACATAAGCGTACCTATATACGAATTTTTGATAAAAAAAAGCAACCCGATACCCATTGTTGACGCTGTCTCGATCATCGACCTCTTTCTACCATAGATAAATAACCACGGACTGTCTGTATGGGTTGTAGTTATTTTATCGAATAGAAAATTTTTTGTTTAAATCCGATAACCGCGATATAATATTAAAACGACGATTTTTTTTGTAACGAAATACACACGCCGGCTATAATTTTGATAGGGAATTATTTTACGCCGATTTTTCACACGACGGTATCCCCGGGCCAGTTTTACTTGCGCGAGACGGTAAGCGTGACCCGTTTTCGGATCGGAAACGCCGTAAGTTTTAAACCAGTCGCCGCGGCTCTGTTCGTCGAAAACGTACCGTACTTATACGTATTTAAACGATTAAGAAAAAACAACACTAAAAATATCCAACGAATTTGGCCGCGGATTGTGACCGTTGAACTCGTCGGGGCGCGACACATATCGAATAATAATCGTCTTCACAATACAATGCCGTACGATTCGTTCGACGGTTGTTGGCCAGCTTCGGACGGGGCGGAATAGTACGCGAAATGTGTTTGGAATTGAGTAGCGACGTCGCCAGGAAGACAGTCAAAAATTATTACGTCGTTAAGTCGTGTTCGCGTTGAATATCGAAACGTTTGACGCGCCCTTACGTTACGAGAAACCGCTCGATTTTCATAGTGTTCGTTCTGTCGCAAATTAATCGTTGTTGTTGTAAAACACGAAAGCGTAATGTACCTAAAGTTGAATTTTTTAATTAAAATCGATCTTCCCTCGCCAAACACGTTTTCTTCGTATTTTCGCCGTGGATCTTATGTAGTAAAATCGACTTTCCGAGTGCACACAACCGACTGCTATATCGGGTTGGGAATTTTCACACGAAAATTAGACGGACCGCGCGTCCGAATTTCGAAACGTACGAGTCATTTTCGATTTGTTCTCCGCCCTCGAATACGTGGCGTCGTTTTACGGCGAGAAGCCGAAACACCAACAGCCGCGTTAAAACCGAACAACGAATTCGCGCGCGTAGGGACGCCATCTGTCCACGCGGCGGACAAAGAGACGCGTACGACAAATAGGCGCGCCATATTAACCGAATCGGCGGCGACAGTGACGGCGGTGACGGCGAAGTCGACGTCGGATTGTAAATTAGAGGGATTATAATTCCATTCCACGCACGATCGCTCCGCGTGATGTGTCTCGCCAAACTCGACGTATGTGTGTGTGCGTGTGTGCATGTGTGCAATGTATAATAAACACGACGGTTTTATGTCTTTTAACATTGTACTCTCTCTTCCGTGTCCGTCTCTTCTAACCCGCAGTCTGTGTCACCGCCCCGACGATATGACGCTCGCTCAATATAATAAGCGTATTTTTCTCTCGGCACACACACACACACACACACACACACATATATATATATAGCGCGTACCTGCGCTTATTTATTATTATCATTATTTTTATCGTCGTCCTCGTTGTAGTCGTCGTTATTATTATGATTATTATTTTCCGTATCGTTGAACTATGTTATTGTGCACACGAATACAGAATTCGCGATTTTATTGCTCTGTTGTGCGCTCGCGTTGGCGCCGAGGCGTTTAGATAAATATATATATATATTTATGTACGTATACATTACGCATATTATATACATCAGACGCGATTAACATTTTTGTTTATCGCGCACTATATACTTATGATAATAAAACAAAACGCCCATTCAACAGGTAGTCGCGTTAAATACACACACACACACACACACACATATATATATATATGTACTATCTATACAATACGCGCGCTCGCCTTTATGGTATAAATGTATACATTTATTATAATATTATACACACACACACACACACACGTTGTGAATAGACCGTAAGTATTCACCCATCTAGCATATGTATTACGGTGGTCTACGGACCCCTAAGACTCCGTTGATCGGTACTCACTGGATGGGGGCAACTTTAACATGTTATAGTATTGGCGGCGTATTACGTGACGACGAGCGACGTATTATTCGATTGTCGGTTGAAAAATTAAACATTTTTGTCAATTTTTGAACAACGCCCAAAAAAACAGAAAAATTATTGGCACTAAAATTGTTGCGTACGTAAATACTATTTTTGGAATTATAATAAAAACGAAAAATACAACAGCGGCGAACAGCTATGGATGTTGATTCAAATGGGACACTTATACGGATATTAATAAATTTGATAATTATTTTGAATTTGAGGACTAAAACGATAAATGATTGTATTCGAAAAACGATCGTATCGACGGTAGCGGTCTCGATTAATAAATACGATAAATATTGGAAACGTTTATGCTAGTGACGTATATAACTCAGCATACAAAAATTGTCCGTAATCGAAAATCCGTAATCGGCAAATGAATTATTTAACCTTACGTTTGAGGAACTAACGGAAAATCGAAAAACGCGATTCGTTACCGGAAAGCGGTACTACACAAGTGAAGAATTCTCCTGTACGAAGGGAAACACGGTCGTTGCGGAATCCACGAATCGGTCCATAACAATATTTTGTACCCCAAAACGGTTTGCGAAAATTGTCGAAAGCACCCTCCGACCAAAATCGTCGGACGGACGTAAATTTGACTACTGCCTTCATTATCCCGAGTATACTTAAAACCCGACGAACGTGAAAAAACGAGACGCCCGCGTTCCGAACGTTGTGGTCGTATTATTATCCGGAGTACGTAATAATTCTTAAACGATCGACGGGTCGTCGGTAGTAATGACAATGATGGTAGTGGTGGGGTGTCTACGAGAAAATAACATAACGGTGACCCAACGACAATCGGTCGTGAACGATTCTATTCTTAGTAATTCGTTTGTTCTCGGAATTCGTATTTCTGAATTCCCGTGTTCAACGATCGATTATTATTGGCTCGTCGATAATTATTATCATTTTTACACGGTATTGTCTCGTAATCTACTTGCCCTACAGACTACGTACGTCGTAAGTGGTACGATTATTACGCGCAACAATGTTATTAGTCTACAGATAAAACGTATCGTTCGTACGTTTTACGGGAAAACGCGGCGAATCCGGAGAAATCGTATTTTATTCAATTTCGCGGCGCTCGGCCAGTTCAAAATACCGGCGTCGTAAAAAGGCGGCGAGTCGGGAAAATTCCGGGGAGGAGCTAAAAAGTAAAATAAACCGACCGAGTGCGATTCGCCGTAACCAAAAACCCGGTGGCCGGTTAACCAAGCATAGCGGTAACGCGTGTCAACCGCCCTCCGGGTACTAATAACACCGTTACTATCATTTTCCCGCGCGCTCGGTTAATTTCCCGGACGAATAATACGACGCTTCGTTCACGTTGTCGATATGAAAGGGGTAGGGGTGGGGACGCCTTCGAATTTCGCCGAATTAATTCCAACATTTCGGTCGGCTACGCGAGTCGGTTTACTTTTCGAATTCGTTTACGGACACGACGTGTATTTCGAGTGGTTTTTCGCCACAAGTCCCTTCCCCTCCATCCCCCGGTTTTGCTAAGCGTTAACGTACTCGCGTACACACGTATACAACACCGACGCGGCGTCGTCGTCGTCGTCGTCGTCAGCTCCGGCGTTTTTCGTCGCGCGTTACTAAAATACGACCGTCGGTAATTTTATACGACACGTGCGTTTACCTCGGTTCGGCAGGAAAAATGCAGGAGAACGTCAGAGGACTTGCCGGCACTGGCGTGTCCAATTCGGGAAGACGCTTTTTACAAAAGTGCGTACGTTACGCAGTATTTCCGTTACGGTTATTTCGACGCTTATCTTCGAACAATGTACGACGAATAACCGGGTACCGCTCGGCCAACGTCCACGTCTCACTGATTTCGTCGATAATACGGCCTACGGACGGTGACATTTTCGACGAACATTTTAACGATACCGACGAAAAATTAGCGTACAGTTACGTACGCACGTACGTGTATGCCGAGACCGAGGAGGTTGACGAGTCGAAAGGCCGGTCCGCCGTAGCCAAGAACCGTTACAGTGGTCCTGGTTAAATAGGCGGAGATAACGAACGCCCGTTTGGTTTTTATTTACGTAAATTATCGTCGGGATCGCGCCTTTTCGATATCACGCCTTCTATGTTCACTTGCCGGCGCTACCGGCTCCGGTCAAAGGTCGAAATGTGTTTCAGTTGCCGCGAAGCTAAAACAGCGACGGTTTTTTACCAAACGCGATTCGCTATTCCGGTGGTGTCCGGACGGGGCCGCGCGCCGCGTTCGTTAAACGGGAAAGTAACATATACGCAGAACCCGGCGGCGGTGTAGTAATCGTAAAATCGTCAAATTACGTTCGACGCAAACGACGATAATTGCCGTACCTGAGGCGGAAAACGAACGGCATCCGCGCGACTAGGAAACCGCGCAAAATCACGCCGCCGGATGACGACGGGCCCGTATACAGCGACGACGGTCCTGCGAAAGACGGCGGCGGCGGCAGTAATCCCTTCGATGGTGGACGAAACGACAGCATCGGGCATACTGACACGAGTCGGCGAACACGCGCGCCGGCGGCGAATCCTCGGCGGTTTCCGTAACGAACGGACGCCGACCGTCGGGCGCGCGCGCGATCGCGCCACGCCTCCTCCCTCCCTCCGCCCCGGTGGCCAACGGGCCCGTGGCCGAAAGTTTCGCGCGGCCGGCTGACCGGCCAGCGGCCACGCACGATGCGTAACGTGTCGTCGTTCCTCCACCACGACTTCGCGCGCCAGCAACGACGATGGCGGCGACGGTGTCCGTGTGGGTTATGTTAGGTCGTAGTGGCTAGGCCGCTAAATCAAAGTTGAATTATTTTTACTTTTGTAAAGGAAGATGTAAGTGATGCCGTCTCAGGGGACTGTCCTGATTCCGCTCCACTCGTGTGTTAGCTTAAGCTATTTAAAGGAAGACATAAATGGCTGCCCTGTGGCAGAGGATTATCCTGTCACCGCGCACCATTCGTGCGATAATTCTTATGAAGCGTTAGTTTTTAGGAATTGTTGTAAATTAGATTTAATGTACGGGGGGTTCATACACGTTGTTAGACTTTTTCATTAGGGATGATCATTTTTGTTAAACCATTTTTATATTTGATTTTTCAATAAACTATGGCGACTCACTGGTCCGAAGTACTGCTTTCAGGGATTCCGCCGGGCCAGTGAGTGTATTGCCGATAACGTGTTAAAAAAAAGGTTAGATTACCACACCGCGATTCCGTAGGCCGCGTAAGTACCTTCCGGGATATCTAACTATCGGTATTTAGCTACAGACCCTCGAAATCGACGAGTGTTGGACGATTGCTTTTTCCCGTACGCCGGAACTTTACATTTTTCGTACAGGCAATACTTCCCCCACCCCCATGGGACTATTTGGCGGCACGCTCGTATACTGAGGGCGTACATACGAATAGAAGGGTTTTATGTCCCAATCCGCTTAAGAAGCTGAAAAAAATCCGGTTGACATTTTCGAATCGAATTTACCCGTGTACGCGACGAACGACGAGATTTACCGTATTTTATTCGATGGAAACCGGGTCGGAAACAAATTGCGTCCGACGTCCGTCCAACAAGTTTTTCACGTTTTACCAAAATAGGACGTCGACGACACTTGAACGTTATTTATCGGGTACGCGATATTTGATTTAAACACGTCCAACGGGTAATATTTGTGAAGAAAATGGGCTAATAATAGCGGCGCTCGTTTGACGGCTTGCGTCGTGGTTATTTTTTTTTTTTGGACGACCGTTGATACGAGAGGCGGCCAATAAACCGAAACGCTACTCGAACGAATAATAATCGTCGTCTACGCGAACGTTTACTCGTAAATTTACCGAAAATTTGCATAGTAATGTTATTATCGATATCATCTACTATTCCGAACGTATTATTTGCGCGCGTCGACACGATTTACATAACGTCGTGGAAACTTAGCGTCCCCAAAATCAATGGACGGCAATACCGATGGCCGCGATTCGGTATTTTGGTGACAACGGCGACCGCGGTCCGCGAGATAAATCACCGGCGGCCGCCAAGAAAGAGGAAAGAAATCCGGTATTTATCTTACTGTCGCGGGGACGGTTATCGAATTACCTAAACCATTGAACGTTAATTATCCATTCGTCCGGGAACCGGACATACGCTCGAAACCGGTATACGTAACACCGAATGCAAAACGTGACCGAACAATACTCGATAAATTACGATTTACGGGAAATATCGTTTTTCTAATGTACGTTGGAACCTCTGCGACTGTATTCCATTTAAGCGCGACGGATGAATAATACGACGCCCGTTTGTACATCGAGTTTAGCTCCCGGTCGTCGTAGACGAACCAACACGGTGGACTACAAGCGTAAACGAATATTATTACTTAGGTTCTAAATGGAAGCTCGTATAAGCGTAAAACGTACGGTAGCGCGAAGGCGGTTTATAATACGAAACATGGTGCTCTTGAAGTCCGCGCCGTCCGGAGAACTGTCGCACAAGTCTCCGCCGGCCACCGCCATTTTCGACGTACAATGAAAAAATGGCGTTTAAAATTCATCTCGCCCGTGTACCCGAAATATAGCCAAACTAGACTACGTTACTGTAATGATATGCACGTATATCATAATTTATGTAAAAACAAATACTGTACACGAATACTTTAAGATTTTTTAATAAAACGAAATGTCCCTCGATCTTCTTAGAATATCGACTATACTAAAGAAATCATACATAAAACTACCCGAAAGTGGGTAAATTATAAGAATAAAAATAACATACAAACATAAAATCATAATAATAATAATACAGAAATGAATAAATAATAATTATTTAAATATAAGCGTATAATATTAATTACATAAAGATAAAATAACAAGACACATGTCAGACTCTGAACAAAATAATTCCATATTTAGTAATATAGATTTTTCAAACGTGTCAACAAGCTGGGCACATCAACTAAATAAAAAAGGTTTAATTAACGAAAAACTTTTTATTAACTAAAAACAATAGGATTAGTATCTGAATTAAAAAACAGATTGATAAAATACTTGTGAATCGACACGTGACGATTTCCAATTACTAATAGAAAACACTTTATTCACACCGGGTCCAACTTCACACGCTGAACAACCACCAGAGAAAAATAATATGGCCGATAATAGGAAACCCTAATTTAAACCGGGACAGATTGCGGGAACCATATCAGAAAATATCGATCAATTCCTTAAACGTTTCGAAAAGGCCGCGTTAATAAATGGGGGATGGAAGATTTAAGATGCAGCTTAAACATTAATTCGGAATATTTGTTAATATTAAAATATTAACAAAAGTGTCTATATAACCCTTGGTTTGTTCTACGAAAGAAATAATATACCAAGAATTTATATAAACACGCAAAACATAAAACTATTTTTGCATACAACCTTTGTATTTTATTCATAAATCTTAGTTATTAGAATAAATAATAAGCGTTTATTTTGATAGCAACACAATTGTAAATATAAGCATTGGCTTGTTCTATAAAAAAAAATTATATCCCAAGGGCTTATATCGACACATAAAAGAGTTCTGTATATAGGAATATATACAAAATATTAATAATAATAAAAGTATAATATTTATTAAAAATAAAAAATATCTCTTTTATAACATCGTATTAAAGATATGTTTAGTAAACAGGGTTAATGACTAGCTAACGATAAACCATTCGGCCACCTGCGGCATGATCAGAAAAGAAGGGACAAAATCGAATGTCTTCACGAATCACAAAATAAACGGCAGTAGTAAATACACTTTAATTTCTACGCGTTCAACTCGAAATTTTCGAAACTCTGTTACACGAGTGTTCGGTGTATACAAATCATCACGTTGTCCATATACGAGCACGTATAATTTTAATTCGTATTAACTAATTTATTTTATAAGTATTAAAAACCGACTCGATAAACCGATTATTATCATTATTACGGAGTTGATTCCTTTGGATAAACCCGCGTTACCAAATTTAATTAAAAATTAACCACCGTCTAACGGCTCTAACCGTTCGACGGTGACAGCGGCGGACTTAATCGGCTCAACCGAAGAGGTCACAACAACCATACTCCATAATTTTGCCAATACTTCCCTTCCTTTTAATCACACATCGGATTCAACCAAGCAACGCGAGTCCTCGACGTATTTCCTTTAGTCGCGTTGGGGCCGACATTTTTCTTCACGTTGACGGGCACCATTAATCTAATGGTGACCACCGTCTGGTCGTTTTCGCCGTTTACACGCACTTGTACGTGAATGAAACGGTTCACAAAGTCGACCGCCTCGTTAGTCAGCCACGTGTAGTCCGTCGATTGAACCACGACGGGCCACACGTGCCGTTCCACGACGTCGCACGCGAAGTTCAGCCACGTGGTCAAATTCTGAACCTTGCGGCGCAGCCACCGGTCCACCGGCGGCAGGGACAACGACAAGACTTGGAGCCGGTTGGGCGGGTCGGACGACAAGTGGACCGGTCGCGACGTCAGTTCGACGGCCCGTGCCATGTCTCCCGAGAACGGGAACCCGAGATGGATCTCTGGCGGGTCACGCCTGCGGTTATAGGTAACGGCGGGATGAGGCGAGGAATCGACGCGCGAACGATTTACGACGAATCGGTAAGGATTTATCCGCTGGTGCAATTTTGGGAGTATTGCGTTATTTATGTAGTTCGCGCGAAAAAGAAAAAAAACGTTTCCGACCCGAACGCCACACCGAGACGAATACGTTTGTTCGTAACGTTAAACCGAAATCCGTTCCGCCGTAAACGTCGTCATTCCGTGCCACGTTCGAGACGTCGTTGAAAAGCTTCCCATTTAGACGTTTCCTCCAGCCCCGTGCCCGATAATCGTACGCAATATTATTTACTTGGCTCGAACACTTTTCGATTCCTCCATGTACAAAATGCCGTTGAAACACTGCAACATTTCGTGCTGGTACAGGAATTGCGCTTTCAAAACGATCTTCAGGATTTCCTGTACGCTGTCTATCGCGTTTTCTACCTTCGTCTGGTCCGGAACGATCCTACGGTCCTCCAACTGTTGTACCTTGTCGGTCAGCATTTTCAGTTTCCGTGACGGAGACAATTTGTGCGCCACGAATTCCAGCGGATTCTCCTCCGTCGTCAGCCGGTCCGCCCGGTCCCGTTTTACCATTAGCCACATGACAAACGCGAAGAACCCGATAATAATCAAGATGGGTAAAACGTTCGACATGACTCCGAGAGCTGTTGACTATATTCGAATACGGTTAAAATTTTATATTGACATGTAGGCGGTTCGTAACGTACGTATTTGTTGAACGATAAAACGGACTTGGAATATGTCTATTTATTTTCAAACTCGTTTCGAAAATGAAATGCGTCCAGGTTGCTATAGATATAATACGACGTCCGTATAATTAAACTTATTGTCGCACACGGTCGATCGACGGAACATAATGGCTATGTATTAATATTTTATCGTCCCTTCTCCGAAAACCCGATTCGCGAATGTCCTTCGAACGATTCGGAGAAATCGGCACGATATTATTCCACCGGCCGCCAGTGGCGCCGAAGTGTCACGAAAAAACTACCAAAACGAAACGCCAAAAATATCGGCCTTAACGCGTCGATTTAAACGGGTTTGTTTGTTTTTTAATACTCTCTAAAAACCGCGGCGGAACCATAAGGAACGGCGCCACGCGCGTAGACCCGAATGTATTAGTAGTTGGTCGGACTTCGACGAACGACGAAAAAATATCATAAAAAAATGACCCGTTTACGATTAATATCCGAAGACAATTCGAGCGGCGGAGGGGTGGATAGTTTAGTTTTTATTACGCTCGAAATATCGTAGAGATGTCACGACGTTTTTAACACTCCGTTCCGGGCGTTCTATCCGAAAAAAGACCGCGGCCAATATACGTCCGGGCGGAATCGTCGCACGAGGCGAAAACCAAACCTCCTGGTCGGCGCGTAGTCACGGCCATACGAGAACGTTTACCGGGACGGTCGGGTGGTCCGTACTCGGGGACGACAGAGTGACCCCGTGGCGGTGGCGTACGGTCTCGTTCGGCCGGGGAACCACCTTGTGAACGATGGACGTCGGACGGGCGTGTCTCAGGTAACCGTTCGGTTAACGTTCCGGTTACGGCGGAGACGCGACGCGTCGTTAAATTCGGCGTTTTAAAAAACGACGATGGCCAAGGGTTTATTGCGTAATCGTGCGAGCGCGCGCACACACACACACACACACACACGTGTGCGCCACGCGGCAGAACGATGACGCGACGTAATTTAATCGAAGTGGCGTCGTCCACCGATTTCTGCCGTCCCTTCCCCGCCGTACTTTTCTCCGTCGACGTTTTTTTCTCCCGTGCGTATATACCCACCACGCGTATTATTTTCCCGTCGAACGTCGCGCGTTCGCGTCGCCGCCACTGGGTATACATACATGTCTATATTTATATATATATGTATAACGTCTGCCGCGACGCGTCCTTCCCCGACCGGTATATATTCGGCCCCTCTTCCACTATCGTTTCTATATACTCGTGGTTCGCCCTCGTATAATAAACGTATATATATATATATATATTACGTTTATAGAAGGGACGCGGTGGTGTGTTGTTGTTGTTGTTGTCGCTGCTTGGTAGTAGTAGTAGTAGTGACGATGGCGATGGTGCCATGTGCGGCACGGGCAGACTTAAAAGACGTCGGACGCCAAAGCGAAAGGCTCCACACGCACACATACGAGCGTTGTCGGACACACACACACACACACACACATATACGAGCGATTACGTGCGAGGGACGCATCGCGTGGCGGCGAGCGCGCCCAGCCGGCCGGAGCCCGCGCGCGCCAGTGCGCCGCGTCCGCCGCACGCGGAGAAGACGACCAGGCTAGCCGCACCGGCGACAACGGGATCGGCGACGTCGACGACGGTGGCGGCAACCGACCGACGGGCGACGCCAACATCATTCTGTCGCCAATATTTCCATTATACGTTTGTGTGTGTGTGTGTGTGGGGGTATACTATATATATAAATCGTCGGCGTCGTATATTATATATTATGCGGGCGCGCGCCCCGCGTGCGTGTGTAGTGTTATAGAGTACGCGACCCCCTCGAGGTATTATAATAATAACGGGCGCGCGCGTGTACGCGTACGTGCGGCGGGCGATATTAAAAATAGTTAACGGGGCGTTATTCGGTCGCGTCTGCACGGAGGGCGCCGTCGCGGGCTGACGCGCGAAAACGAATTGTGCGTACCGCTATTTCTGCCGGTCGGTTACACGAAACCGTACACCGCCGTCGTTTTCTCGCTCCAGAGAGTTCGTCTTTTTACGAACCAACGGCTGGACGGATGCGTTGGGGTGTGTGTGCGTGTGTACGTGGGAGGGGAAGGGGGGGAGAGCAGTCAGGAGGGTGTTTACTTGTTTGCACGAGCGCGGACTGTATAAAACCACTACCGCAGGCGGCGCGCGAAACGTCGTCCGTCGGTCGGTAAACAAAATCGTGGCGACGGCGGGAAAACGTCCGGCGACTGCGATCGTATTTCGGTAAACACGACGACGATCAACGATATATTATTATACGCGACGGTAGAGTGACGCGAGGTGCGGGCCGCCGACAGTGTTATTGTCGCCCCCCCCCAACCATCAAAGGGTGAGGGGGAACGAGCGAAGTTCGGCCGTAACAGTCGCGGTCGCCGGGCGTTTTTTACGCGAAAAAAAAACCGTAATAAACGTTTTTTTAATAGCGCCGGCCGAACGGCGGTAAACAACCCTAGTACCGACCTATCTTAATTGACTGGTGGCCCGGGGGGGGGGAGCGTCCGAAACGAAGAACATTGTAAACGACGGGCCTCGGGAACGCGGGCACGACAATAGTTGTGTTGGTCCGGTCGCCCGTTTTCTGAATACAATATCGAACGATTCGACGACGCTTGTCACCGCTGACGCTACCGGATAACCCGTCCGAAAAAACAGCGGGGCCACGCGCGTGTGCCCGTCGGTTTTTCTTCACTTTTCACGCGACGTCGCCGTACCCGGTGCGTCTGTTTGCGACCATTTACCGTCTATAATATTACACGGTCGATGGCCCCGTTCGAAATAAATTCTCAACTATGTCGGCCGTGGACCGTTTTTTCCCGAATAAATCGCGCTCGTCGTGGCCCCCCCGCCCACTCGAATTCGTTACTTTCCCCGTGAAGTTACCATCGTACACGTCGTTTCCTGGCCGTCGTATAAATGGCGAATAGTAAACCGTACAACGCGCGACCACAATCGGTTGATTGAACGAACTATTAATCCATTTACTCGCTGGGCCAATTCGAGTTTGTCGTTTTTGCGTCGTACGTGGTTTCGCGCGATTTTGACAACGAACACTTGTTGCGCGGCTGGGCTGCTCTTAATTACCCGCGATTCGCGCGTGATCAGTTACGACGAACGTTCGTTACCGTCGTGAACCGTGGAATGTTATTACGACTACAGTTCTCCGGTACGCGGCGATATTTATTTACACGCCCGTTATTTCGGTAGTTTCGTTGGCGACGATTTTCCACCGGTGTTTCGCTTTTAAAACACGACCCGGTCGTTTTTATAGTGCCCCCCCTCGTCCCCGTCCCCGTACGCGTGAACGCGAAATACGAGTAATAAAACGTCGCGACCGCGCGTAACGATTCGGCGGTAGATCGAAAAATGCGAACATGGAACGTAAATTAGAAATGTTTCGGCGTCGGAACGCGCGTACTTACAACCGAAGACGTTATTATACGCGCCAACGTGTATATAATACGCGTATCGGGTATTCGAGCGGTGATATTCTTCAATATTCGCGCGACGTAACGTATAAAAGTTACGATAAAAAGAACGGAACGGGAAAGCCACCGGCGACCTCGGGCGACAACGGAATACGGTACTATAACGTAAAAAATAGTCTTCGTCGTTGTACCGAGTGGCGTTCGTTTGCCCCGTGGCGAATAAATAGCGGGCGACCGAGCTTTGCTGGGTATTTTTTTTTTCCGTTGATAAACCGTGTTTTGTGGAAAATATATTTAGATTATAATTATCATATCGAATTACGTACTGACGAAACAAATGAATAATATTTTTCGATCTTACCGACATAATAATAAAAACAATATGAACTAGTTAAATAAAAAATCGATAGTTTAACGTTATATTAGAAACACGTACTTACTTTTTTACAGTTTACGTATTTTGTGTTTGCCGAATTCTTTAGTATTTTTTTTCGCGTTTTGTTAAGAAAATATTTTATCCCCGATAGTTTTTCTGGCAAAAGAAGGAACTTGAAAAAAATAGGGCAAAAATATGTCGGACTCGTCTGGATTCAGATACAGAGCACTAAATAATATCGTACACGCCGCGATATTAGTCGATTTTAGGTCGGCCGCCCCCTCACCGGTGCGTTGTTATTCCGAAAACGCGGTACACGCTCGTTATTATTACACGCGACGATAATTGCGGAACAAACGCGTTCGCGTAGTGTAGATAACAACGGATTAGACACTCGTGTATACATAACGCGAGAACCGAATTATACACGGGGGTAACGCGTAATCACGTGTTTTCGTTACACCGAGGGGACCTTGACATTCGTTTCGGTTAGGTACGTACCACCGCGCCGCCCTCAAGAGTGGACGCGTGCGTACTACGACCGACGTAATCGTTGTTCGTACGTTTTACGGGCCTCCCCTCCCCCCCCCGTCTCCGGCGAATAAAAAACCGCCGCCGCCCGCATCGCCGATGTACGTACGACGGTTTTCGCGTTGCCCCAGGCCTCGTAGGCTGCTCTGTAGGCGATACGCCCGCCCCCCCCCAAATATCTGTTGGGCAACGGTTCCGCCGACCGATATTATTATTATTATTATTATTATCGTATCGAAGACGAATATTCGACGATAGTTATCGACGATATCGCGTTCGTGGTCCGCGATAGTGTTTCCGTTTGTCCAAACAACGGCCGTCGATCCCGTCGGTTAGCCGGAGCTTCTCTCGTTCGCCTATAACGGATTTACGCGAAGTTAATATTTCGGCCCGAAAATCCGTAAAAAAATCGTTCGTTACGATCCGGTCCGATAGCCACTCGCGAGTACGACATTTATTTGTCGACCATTCTTTCGGCCGAATTCTTCGTGCGCGTTTTTTGTCCACCGAGTGGACACCGGCAAATAACAATAATCGCGTTCCGCTCGCCAGACATTTTACGCGAAACCTCGGCGATACGTCGGTAATAATTCCCGTAAACCGTTTCGGCGCATCGTCGTCGGATTTCGTTCCGTCCGTGAACGACCTAACCGAAACGCGTGGCCGCCCGTAATATTTCGGTACGTAGCCAACAAACGGCCCGTTTATTTAACGCCACGCCGTCCGGTTAAGCGACGATCGTCTTTCGGCGGTCTATTATTCTCGTTTCCCGTACCCGTTCCCTACGATTTCATATCACGCCACCCTCTTTTATCCGGTAAATATATATTTCGTTCCTATATTTCCTCCCCGTTTCCCGTCCTCCATCCCGTACACCGCTTTTGGCTCTGTCGAACAATCAATTTCCTCCGCGGACGCCGCCACGGCGTGTATTATATACATTATACGTACACCGCGCGCGTACGGGCGTCGTATTTAAACGCAGACGGTTGACGCCTGTGGCTCTGGCTGCGCGTCGTCGGACCGTCGGACGGCAACCGACGGGAATGGGCGGCGGCGGCGGCGGCGCCCCTCCTTTCACTCTATCCCGCCGTCGAGAAACAGCGACGAAAGCTTCTTTCCGCGTATCTCGTCCGAAGTCCGACGACGCCACGCAACATCCGACGACGCCGCAGCCGCCCGGCGCACGCACACACACACACACGGACCAGACCGTCGCCATCGCCGCCGCCACTTATATACCCACCACGCGTTATAATGTACCCGGTGACGCTCTTTTATCATAACGCGCGCCGCCACTGACGACGTCCCAAGGACGTCGCCAGTGGCGCGCGCGACTTGCGGACGCCCTACCCCACCCCACCGTTTTCGTTCGGTGTTCCTCGACCGGATAATAATAATTACGGTTTTCTGTTTTCCCGTTAATATATTCAGTTCGGCGTACCCGTCCCTTTCAAAATCGAAACGAAAAAAACGGGGTTTTTTTTTTTTTTTATCCGGACAACAATACGCGCCGGTTTGCGGTTGTCGTCGACGACGAATTCCGTACTAATCGAGACGGCGTACGATTCCGTACACAATTCGGGGTCGACGAACGCCCGGGAAGTCCTCAGGGATGGTCTTCTTGTACCGGCGGGTCGTAAACAACGATTCCCATACGCGTCCCGTCGACAAGAACTCGTGGCCACTAGGCGACCACTGGGGCCGTTTGGCTAAAAATGTTTCTCGCACGTACCGTCCAACGAACAATTCGTTGTTTCTAAACGACGGGCGTTTCTAATTTTCGGAATCGTCCGTTATTTTCTTATTACTTAATATATATATATGTTATCCGAGGGTTACTTTGTACGGGCGATCGATGGAGTTTGACGGATCGCCAGATTTTCGTAAAATAATTCAACCGGATACGTCGATCCACGACGTGCCATCACCGGGCGAATTTCGCTCGAACATTAACGAATATACGCGACGCGTTTCAATTCCGATTATGATTGGAAAACCAGCGGGAATTTCGCTTGAACATCGGGAGTGAAGCTTGCCCCGAGCCACTCCCGGTTGCGAGTTCCCCCCGTCGAATCCCTTTTAACGTGGCCGCGATTCGTAAAACACGGAAACTATACACTCGCCGCGGTCCACCTTCGATCCGAAAATCCCTACACGGTCGCCGTACATTCCGTTTTGTAAATTGTACAGGCGTCGGTGGGGGGGGGGAAATGCGCCACCATTTACCCGCCCGTTTAAGAACCGTACGGCTTACAGGGGCAAACACCGGCGTATTTATTTTTAACGTTACCTGGACGATTGTAAGTACGGCGTAGTAAATCGGAGTGTCTCGACAATCGCCTATATTATTTAATAATACGCTTCGGACACTTTTTTCGTTCGATTATTAAATACGTTATCGTGTCCGGGTACGCACTCTCCATTCGAGTATCCGTCCTTTTCGTTTACAATATAGACCAGCGGTTCCCAACCCATGGGCCGCGAGCCATAGGTATAATATTAAACATTATATATATATTTAAAATAATATTATTATATATTTTTTGTTATATTTCTGATCGTAGTAATATTTAATCAATTTTAACTATAGTGTACAATAAATGTACAATTAACGATATCTAACGTTTGAATGTAGTTTGATCTTATATAGTTCGTTGATTATTAATAGGTTCCTGTTATTTGTCATTTTTATACATTTTTTTGTATATATATATATGACATATATTATGTTATTTATTATAATTTTATGAAAACGCATGTAGGTATGCCATGGATGGGCCTCAAATATTTTTTTACAAAATTAGTGGCCCGCGAAACTAAAAAGGTTGAGAACCGCTGATATAGACCAGCGTTTCTCAACTTCTTTTACTTACGGAACCCTTTTTTTTTTTTTTATGAACCGGCAATACCCTCACTGGCCCGGTAAGCTTGAAGGCAATACTTCGGACCTACTTACGGAACCCTTGCAGGAGCTTGAACATTTTGAGGAACCCCCATATTTTTTCTATAATATTAGGATAAGGAAACTAAAAATAATTTTTATATTTTCCCAAATTTCTCACTGAACTCTTGGCGCCGACTTACGGAACCCTTAGGTTCCGCGGAACACCAGTTGGGAAACGCTGGTATAGACTATTATACCTTAACGATATACGACAATTGCGGGAAGCTTCGTAAATAAACGAATATAAATAATATCTTCGGGGGGGGGGGAGGGCAGATTTCGGAACGAATATTTAAGGATCTTCGAACATTTTTTCGCGGCGTCAGTTTTGGCCGATCGACAATAACGGCCGACGAACGCGATTATTTAACGAACGAAAACGTAACGTTCGGCGATATTTGACGTTTCATTTTTCGGTACGAAATTCAAGTACCGGCGACCTTGAACGCCGCGAAACGTTCGTAAATTGAAATATGTCGAGCCGATAACTCGCGCGCGCCGTCGTTTTCCAAGTTTTATTTTCGCGCGCGAAACGATTTTTCCGGCGAAAATAACGCGTATTACGAACCGTGCGCGGGACACTAAACACGCGCGTATACCAAACGAAAATAACCGCCCAATAAACATTTCATTGACGGTGTTCCTTTTCTATCGTTTCGGCTCGTTGGCTTTTCGATTTCGGCGCGGCGACCGTATTTTTAGAACGATATTTTCGTCGAACGCGTTCGTATATTACGGCGTTCAAAATACCAGCGGCGACTAATTAACGAAAAAAACAAAAAAAACAAATCCCCCGGGGTAAGATACGATAATCACGCGTTCGCTTTTAATAATCATCCCGCGAATTCCGGCTTATGTGGGCCGTCGTATGGTGCAGAAGACGCTAGAAAAACAATTATACGTACGTGGCGCGCGTGTTACGATTTCCTACATCTAGTCTAGAACGTTTATATCGCGTGGAGTTTTTTTTTTACGAATTATTCGCTGAATACGTACAGCAAACTAGTTCCAATAGTTCGCCGCTAAAGTACGCGCCATTAAATGAGTTATGTTCGGTAATCACTCTTCCTCCTCCCAAAAAAAAAGACTCGAATTACAAACTACGACAAAATTTCGGCTTAAAAAAACATATATATATATATATACGAATTATAGAGTTCGAACGTATAACAACTGTTAAATAAAAAAAAAAATGTTTCTTTTGCCAACTTTAGTTAGCTTATAATAAAAAACTTGTCCGACGTTGAAAACAACAAATTGTATTAGGGTTTTAATATAAACAAAAACTGTCGGAAATATCGTAATCAGATTTTTTATTACTTATTCGATATACCTAACACAATATCCATAAATTAAACGTATATAGTATTCAAACGACACAAACGGCATAATAAAAAAATTAAAAATTATTAATACCTTATCGATATTTCGGTTTTGGTACATCAAAATACATTAGATTTAAAACCCTTTGAACGTTTATATTTATTTATGGATAAAACAGCGTAACATTATAACTTACGTAAAACACAAGTTCTCCCGAAGATATCAACACTTCTCCGTTAACTATCTATTATATCGCAATTTTTAACGATATATAAAATAACGGAAAATTAAATATATATATCGTGAACAATTATTTTCCCGAGTATATACCGTAAAAAATTGCATTAACAGAGCGCACTTGCAAATTATTTGTAATTTAATAATTAATTAATCAAATTAAACGTTAATTTAACTAATATGTACACGATACCTTTAATAGTTTTTATAACCTCGAACTAAAATTAAAATAAATTAACACAAAAAGAATATTTCGATGGTTTAGTCTCGTTACAACATTCTAGCATCGGACTTTGCAAAGGAGTATACCAAATAAACGTTATTCCAAAATGGTAATTACATCAAATATATGCGCCCGAAAAATTATATTATATATTTTAATACATTGTCTTGTACTGCATTTGGGACGGTGTTTTTTCTGTAAAAAATCGTTTCAGTAAAAATACCTGGCCAATGGCCACGATCAATATGGCCGCAGTTTCAGTAGCCGACCAAATTGCTACGTGGTTATTGAGATCTTCAGCACGCTTACGGCTTTGCGCTTCTTTTAACCTATGGTGGGTTTGATAATCGATAATTTTGTTTAGATATTCGTGAATGTCATGCGACGTCGATTCCATCTACGTACAACAATTAGAACAATCATTAAAAAATCATCAAAATAAATGTCGTGTCGTACACATACCTGTGTCATAACGGTCACTTGTTCACCGATGCCGGGTAGAGCTTCTTCCTCGCCTACTTGTAAATCCATGTACACGAGTTTGTGCGAGAAGGTCGAAAATTCGTTACTGAAACATATGGCGTACGGGCCAGTAACAGGCGCCACGAACGTGTGACTGTCGAATTGCGACTTTACTTGTCTGTAAAGTATTTCTTTGGTCGGCGACTCGATGATCACGTCGACGTCGTACTGACCACCGGTGACGACCTGACACGGGCATTACGATCAATTACTACGAAACGAGTAAACGCCGAGGGGCTTACATTTTCGTTCGAGCACGTACCTGATATTCCAACGTCGTCGACGTGTTCTTCTCGATGTTCTCGTAGTAACAATCCTTCGATTTGTCCTGGAGCTCGAAAGTCAATTCGATCGTGTTCGCTAGGCACGCTAGGCACAAAATTAGTAACAGTACGAACGACGAGCAATTATACGACGGTATCATTTCGACTGTTGTTGACTGGACGCGACCGTTGAAACGTGATACATTTAAGCAACTCAACACGGTTCGGGCACCCGGTATGTCCTGAACGCTCCGTTTCAAACGTTCTTCGGCGAGATAATTGTAACGCTACTGATAAGTGCGTCATCTAACCGTTGACGTCATTGATTGCTTACGTGTTCCTCGATTGGCGGTGGCCGAGGGGTCCGGTAGACGAACGGCGATACCGAGTGTTTGGCACCGGACGACCGCCTTCGACCGCGGTTCGTAAACACGTTTCCCCCGATACGCTAATCTATCCTGTGATACCGCCGTACCACGGACTGTGATAACGCGACCAGATTATTTTACAATTTTCGTTCGCGGAGAGCTTTCGAACGGAATTGTCGTAACCAATTATCGATCCCGTCCCGGTGACCGTACGGTAAACGTAAAACGGGCGACTTTTTCGTTCACGTTCCTCCGACTCGCGTGTGAAGACGACGTTTTGGTGCCGTTTTAGTGCGTTCCGTCCGGAAACATGAATCGTCTATTTGGAAAAGCGAAAGAAAAAGCGCCGCCTCCGGACATGGCGACCGTCATAAAAGGGGTACCAAACGGAATGTCACGATTTCGGGTTCGATGCGGCAATTGAAACGGTTTTCATTTTTTTTAAGGTGGACGAACGCGCCGAATCGGTGGAACAGAAAATAAATAGACTGGAAAAGGAGTTGAAAAAACTCAAGGATCAAATGGCCAAAATGAGAGAAGGACCGGCGAAGAATTCGTTGAAACAAAAGGCCTTGCGAGTCTTAAAACAAAAAAAACAGTGAGCGATACAGCGTAGCAATAACGCGCCAATTTACCTTTTTGTCGACGAAACATGTTTTGATATTTTTGTCACAAACAGGTACGAGAGTCAGGTGGAAAATTTAAGAAATCAGTCGTTCAATATGGAACAGGCAACTTACGCGGTTCAATCATTAAAAGATACTCAATCTACGGTTGTTGCGATGAAAACCGGCATGAAGCAAATGAAAAAAGAATTTAAAAATATTAACATAGACGACATCGAGGTAAAACAATATTTGTCGGCAAATAGCGAAGTCTTTGTTTTTCAACAGTCGCAAAATTAATCTCTATAATCTAATTTTTATTAAAATATTGACTTATAATAGTTATTTGCGACTTAAATTAATTGTGTAATTATTGTTGGCAAACAAAGAAACGTAACGAAATATCGAGTAAATACTAAAATAGCCTGTCGCGTTTTTTTTTACTATTAAGTTAAAACTTTAAAAGCGTTTAATTTTACTATAGGATCTCCAAGATGATATGGCTGAAATGTTAGATCAATCGAATGAAGTGCAAGAAGCGTTAGGTCGTACATATGGAGTACCGGATATTGATGAAGACGAATTAAACGCAGAGCTGGAAGCCCTTGGTGATGAATTGGCTTTAGACGATGATACATCATACCTGGACCAAGTGAATGTACCTGACAAGGAACCTGGGCAAAAAGAAAAAGAAACTAATAAATCGGGCGAAATTACAGTCGATGAATTTGGTTTACCAAAAATACCGACACAAATTTAATTACTATAATAAATACCGACTAAAATTTAAGTGATATTATATTAACCGTCTTGTGTTATTGTTTAAACATATTTTTAAAAATGTATTATTGCGTACTATAATTATCGAAATAAGTAAATTTGCGTGTATAAATGTGTTTTTTTTTTGGTTTTTTACTATTGAGATGTCGAGAATAACTTTTGTATATCATATTTTTACTTTTTAGTACAATCGCTGACCTTTACATAATCTTTTTAATTAATAATTATATCATATTTTGAAATAATTTATATTAACTAATAAGTTAATATCTCGTGTTTAATAATTTTATCTGTTTAACCGAGAAAAAACACCAATCGTTATTTACAATAATAAACCTCGATCGTAATTTATTTACTTACGTTAGTTTCATGAAATATGTATTAACCCGCAATATAATCGCATGATTGTATATTAATCACAAGCATTTGGGCACATTATCTTTACCATAATTCATATTGCGAAGGATTTTAATTGTAATTATATAAAGTATATATATGTTGTTCACCGAAAAAAGAAAAAATTATAAGTATAAAATATGGAATATTCTTATAGATAACAACAAATAATGCTATAATAGATACTACACAGATAATATAAGAAATAACTTAAAGTCTGTTTGAAAAAGAAAAAAATTTAATTTCAACAATTACAATACATTTTTTTAAACATTAATAGAAATATACAAGCTGTAACAGTAAGCACATATGAGATTTTTTTTTATGACTAATGTTTCGAGTATTTAGCTCTTAGACGCGGATTTATTGATTTGGTTATTTTATATATAAGTACAGACATATACATATATATATATATATATATATTTATTTATTTATTTATTCTTATCCAAATCTCAACATCAGCGCCTCTTAAGCTTTCTTGGTTAGGAATGTTTACTGAATTAAGTACTAGATTAAGTGGATTCAGGTGGTCCATAAGACAACAGTGGAAACGTTTGTATAAGGATATCGCTACTTCAGTGACAATCTATAACCTTAGATCTAAGTGTAGTGTATGTTTCGACACATAGAAGGGCGTGTTAGTAATTATACGAAGTGATATAGAATTGAATGTTTATATTTTGTATATATTACATTTTTTGGCCGCGCTCTATAACTGGACACCATAGGTCCAAATAAGTTTCAGGAGGGTTTTGTAAAGGGGTAATTTATTTTTACGGCTATGTTTGGAGTGTTTACCAAAATGTGGATAGAGATTTTCGTCTAGAGTTCAGTAGGAGATATTTTTGTTTAATATGTTTGATCCAAATTAAGCTTTTATTAAGAATCAAACACAAGTACTCGACATTGGTCACCGACGGTATAATTTTATTTGACATAAAAAAAGACCAAGGGACTACGCCATGTCTAAAATTAAAAATAATATGTGAAGACTTTCGTTATTTATTTTAATTCTTCATTTAAAATTCCACATTTGCATGTCGTTAAAGTGATTTAATAAATGTTGTCTGATAACAAGGAGATTATTTGATGTAAAAACGATTTTGTCGGCAAATTTAGCTATTGAAGTGTAAAGAGATGTTGGTTGGTCTGCCACATATATGTTATACAGAAAGGGAGACGAAATAGCTTCTTGTGGAACACCAACCAAGATGGGAGTTAAGTTTGAGAATTCAGGCAATTTGATAATTTTCTAGGTATGATTTGAAAAATATGAAGTAGCGAAGGGAAGTTCTTTTAACTTAAATGGGACTCCAATGTGCCAGACTTTGTCAAAGATTAGATCGATATCTACAATAAACTAAATAATATAACATTATTATTTTAACGAGTTAATTTATTGAGTTGGCGCTATCAACAAAATCACACGAAAATGTTTTACTAAATTGTTGTAAGAAATATGGTAATACGTCGTCAACAGAAATGTCTTTTTCGAAAATTGAACTAAGAGAAGTAACTCCTTTACCGTGTAGGCCACAAGGTACAATGTGTTTGAACCAGGTTAAGTCCGTGTTACAATTCAAGGCAAGTCCATGGGTGGTGATGTATCGGCTACATCTGACACCCATAGCACAAATTTTACGATTACCTATCCAAATTCCAGTATCGGATGTAGTAACAGCATTAAGACCATATGTTTCATTGCAAAGGTTTATAACAGTTGTTTCTAGATTCGCGACATACCAACGAACACTGGGCTGAAAGTATTTAAGATTTAAAATTGGGTAAGCAACCAGCTGTCCAGGCCCGTGAAACGTGATGAGACCACCTCGTTTAGTACGTTTGAACTCCGCTCCCAGTTTAATCAAATTATGCTCTAAAACTGAATCGTACTCTCGTTGCCTGATGCCCACCGTATAAACAGGTTCATGTTCCACAATTATAAGATAACCACATTCGTTGGCTGCTGTAGTCTTCAAAGATTCTGACAAATGGTTTTGTAATTTAAGACACGGATCGTAACACATTTGTCCTAATTTGAATAATTTAATTAATCTGGACTTCATTATTTTTGGTATCAAATCTTCTTATATGTTCATACAGTATTAAAGATATCTATAATTATAAACACAAATTTATATTTTAATTATATCTATTACCACATACTTATATTTGTTTCTCTGATTAATAGTTGTAAAATCGCGGTGTGATTGAATATAAAAAACGCTTAAATAACAATGACGCTATTAATTATTAATTACAAAATAAAATAAAAATAATTTTAAAAGTCCAACATTGTATGGTAATAATATTACGATATAATAATAAATGTATTATTTTTATTTTTGTGGATTTCCAATAAACTATTGTACCACGTATGCGAATATATATACGTAGATACTTTTAAAAGGAAAATGTTTTTATTCGTATTTAAATAATAGACTTACATAAGCGTCAGTTGCTGCATACATACATTGATTTTGGTCTAAATTTGTATTTTCCCAATGTCCCATACGAATATTTTCATCTTTGTTTACATTCTTCTTTAACTGTTAAACATTAATAAATTGTATCGCTATTTCCGATTACCAAAATATATTAACTTACTAATTGTTGAACCAATTTGGCCATACTCCATCGATTATGTGAATCAAAATTCAAAACTTTGTTAGTATAAGTACCTAAATCAACGATATGACGTATGGCTCCGCTAACATCAATATTGAAATCTTTACTCAGTTTCATAAAATCACTAAAACAAAAGACATAAAAATAAATATAAAATTATTAACAAAAAAACTAGGGATAAAAATGTTTACTTTTTAATATTTACACCTGACCATCTAACTCTTGGATGATTAATAAGATGAACAAATATCGAAGGAAGTCTTGTCATATAAAAAACCTATGTCGAATAAATTGAAATAATTATAGCATCGATTATAAACTAAAAGCTAAGACGTACATGAAATAAGTAACACGTAGAATGGTCGGTACAAATTTGTATAAGAGCAGTTTTTTTTGTTCGTCCAATAAAAGATACTGGCCATTCCATATCAAAACCAAAAGTAATTTGATACATTTTATTTGAGTCAATTTTGGTTCTAAATTAAATAAATAATAATTATAAATAGTTGTTAGGCCGGAATGTGACGAGAAAACTAATATATTTGGTAACTTACAAAATTTCCTCAGTATACGACGCTAATAAATTTTCAAATTCACACAACTTAATTACTCCATTAAATTTAACGAATTCTTCGGTTTTTTGTAGTATTTGGTCCGTACAACACTATAGTCAAATTATTTATAAATATGTATATATATATTTGTATTAGATTTGAAATTTATGGAAAAAAATGTACACTTTCGATGGATGAATATAAAAAAATGAGACGACTGATATCGAGTTTGTATTAAAGAATATAAAATGCCAAGAAAATAGTATGTGTAAAATAAACAGAATTTCGGAAAAGTCCGAAGAGTATCGACAGAAAACACTCTTACCAATTCAGTCATCCACGATGGGAGTTGACGAGTATCGTTCGACATTGTACGATATTGGACACGATTGAAGATGACGCGCAATTTATTATGAAAAAACTCGGACGATACTATTATTATTATTATTATTATATTACTCGGACGATACGACCACGAAAACCAGTGCTCACGAGATAATTGTTACAAGAATAATAAACGCCATTAGAACAATACTTATAATTCAACTAAGAATTGTACGAACGTCATTTTTAAAAATAAAAAAAAATAACCCATCGACCTACGAAATCATACGCGCGGTATAACGAAATATTCCGAGCAACGATAAGAACGACGGTTATAAATAACACGGTCGTTCAACGAGCTTGGTGAAATGTACACAATTTGTTGCCGGCCCGCGTTATCACAACGTTATCTCAATCGATTAAACGAAAACGTCTCGTGCGAATTACGTTCGGAGCGACGGAATTGTTCGGTAAACGTCTATTATTTTACACGTTAAAATGCCCGTCGCCTTCTGCAAACCCAATTCGAGATTGTGGTTACGCGCAAATCTTACGCCACACAATACTGTTTCGTCTATTCTACGCTTCGTGAATACCGCCGAGTCGTACATATTCAACGGTTAGAAATTGCGTTTAACGAAAAAACAAAATAATGCCGAGGAAACGTCGTTCAAATGAGCCCCGCGACGTAATTACGGAATATCAACGTAAATAACGTTACGTAGGTTCTTGGACGATTGCGTGTGTTAATATGCATTTGAATAGCGTAATAATTAATCGGACGAACGGAACGCGCGTAACGAGCGAGTAAAATATGTTTCCAACTACGAACGGAACGACAATAAACAATCGGAAATTAATTGCCGTTAGTACGAAACACTATCGCTACGTGCAACGGCGCTAGGTACGCCACGAGTCTAGGAACAAACTATTACGGCGGGTTAACACGGGACGTGAGCCACGGTCTGGGTTTTCGAAACGTGACTCACGGTTTGTGTTTTAAACGACCAATTCGTCGTTCACCAACGACGGTTCTTATTTTCATTTTCACGAATCTGACACGACTGTTTCGTGCAACATCGCCATGGTTGGGAACGTCGTCCGTGGAATAACTTTGGTATGACGAAAATTGTCGACGTTTCTCGTGTTTTCAATACGCTCGTACTTTATTACGTACGATATGAGCGCGAATAACAACGTTTTAAAAATGAACGACGAACAAACGCTTAATTTCATCGATTGCTACCAAAAAGAAGAAGTTCTGTGGAACACAAAATCGAAATTATATAGAAATAGAGCCGCTAGAAGCGAAGCTGTTGAAAGAATATTAAAAGCATTAAATATCGAAGGTATTCGTCATTTTTCGTGTACTTGTTTTGTAATAAATATAAAAGTTTTACGTAAAATATAGTCGTTATAATTCGTAAAAAATATATAATACGATATTTCGAGTAACGAAAATATCATTTTATTTTTCAAGGTTTTAGGCCTGATCATGTTTTAAGTAAATTTAAAAACTTAAGAAGTTCATATTGTCAAGAATTAAAGAAAATAGCCGTTAGTAAAAAGTCTGGGATTTTTGCGGAAGATATTTATGTACCGAATGTTGTTTGGTTCAATAAAATGAATTCTTTTTTAAAGCCATATATAACTATGAAGGAAACGTGCTCAAATTATGTGAGTTTATTAAAATATGTTTCTTAACAATTCGTTTGAAAATGTTGAATTTATTGTATAATAAAAATAGTAAAAATACTAAGTATAAAATGATTACTATATATTTTTAAATATATAATAATCATTTTATACTTAGTATCTTTACTAACATTTTTATATGTCAATAAATTGTCTTTGTCTTCATGAATCATTTGTGATTTCATAGCTATAATCTTTATGAACAATAAGATCCTACAGTTTATAGGTTTAATTTGTTTTTTATAACCAGTTGTGTATTACATAACAAATGAGAACAATTTTATTGACTGTCAATTGCTAAAAGGATTTCCTAAATATTTTTAATTTAGTAATTTAAATAATAAATTTTGTTTTGTTTTTCAGATTATGCCAAATGGAAATAAAAGTAATAGTATTGAAAAGACCGATGATCTTTATTTAGCTACAACTAAGATAAATACAAATTCTCAGTTACAAGCAATTAATTATAAAACAAACTTAAATATGATAGAAACAATTCTAAATACTTCTTATAATAATGATACTTGTAGTATTATAACGGTAAAAAATAAAGAATTTCAAAGTCAGCAAAAAAGTGATTGGAATTTGAAAAAAAGAAAATTAGAAACCCCAAGATCAAGTTTTAGTGAAACAGACACTATGTTAACTGCAGTGAAACAGTTGGATAGAATTACTAAAAGTGCTCAAAAGTTAAATCAAAATAATAAAAAAGAAGATAGTTTTGATCAGTTTGGAAAATATATTGCGTCAGTATTAAGAATTCTACCAATTAAAAAAGCGTGCTTATTACAACAAAAAATGACCAACATAGTAATGAAAGAAATTATAGAAAATGAAACTAATATAAAAACGAGTAATTTTGGATCACCTAACTTCTTGGATGATACTGATCCAAAGATTACAGATTTATCAAATTCATAACCGTAAATTGTATTTAAAAATTAAAATAACTTAGGAAAATGAACATTTGTTTAAATTTAGATTAATTAAATTATAACCGAGTATATTTCGATACAAACTTCTTGTAAAAATAAGTAAATTATGCTTTTAAGAATAAAAAATACAAGCTTTTTAACTAATCATAAACTGTCAACTATCATAGTATTGTTATAAATTTAATATCTATTGGTAAAACTTCTTGTTATTGCGTTCATTTTTTTGTTATCTTGAACACAATTTAACACAGTCGAAACGTGATCTAACATTTTCAAAAAGGTGTCTAAACCATCTAGATTTTACTTTCATAATTCAAAGGCGATAAACGTATAACTACCTTTATTTTTCCGCCTTTGAATCCGTTCCTACATTTTTAAATTTAATTCGTCGCTTTCTGTCCTAAACATTTCGCTAAAACGTCGAACAAAATAGCGCGCGTTTTAGCTACTAACGACATCAAATTTACCAAACGAAAATTGCAAATACGTGTAAACTCCTTGAATTGCTCGATGATTTTCGAACGTACCATACACGAGTCGCGACTTATAGTCGCCGCTCTTTCAGCAACCAACCATGTTTATCTGTAAACGTAAAGGGTCAGCTGTTACGAAATGCGTTGTTTACCGCGTGATAAACCGCGTCGGATTTCGTCAAGGTCGCGGGATAACGAAAACGCCACAAGACTACCGTTCTCTCGGCTGTAAGAGAATGGATAAATAAATCGTTCCGCTCCTGAAGAAGTCGTGGATTCTCTCGGCGCGTTTGGATTAACGAAAACCGTCAGATTTCCCGTCACCGCCGCCGGTCGTTGCCAACCTAAACAAACACATACCTCCGTGAGTCGTCATCGAAACTCCGACGATGCGAGTCCGGTGAATGAGCCGTCGGCGTGCCGCTAACATTGTCCCGTCATTAGCCCCTCCGGTCGGTCGCGTGTGCCCGTCGTCAGTGCTATTTGTTCCGCGCGTGTGTCGTCGTCGTGTGGTTTTTTTTTTTGCTTCGTATTCGCCGTGCGTTATTCCTTAGTATTTTACTCGTTCTCGTCGAGGGAATTTCGGGTAATGCCCCCGAAAACCGTAATCGTTATCGTCACTCCGATTCGTTAATTATCGTCGCGTTGTGTTCGTCTTCATTGTGTGGCTCGGACGTAGCTTTCATTCGTCGCAACTCTATGGACTGCACGCCTCGTCGTCCAGTCATCAATTTCCAGTGTTCCAGCCATTTTCGCGTACAGGTAAAATCTTACGTTTATACCTGCCATATTAACGATTATCCGGTTCGCTTCGAACCGGTTGAGTGTTTCGGTGTTATGTGTACAAACTTCGTACAACGTTTTATCATCTTAGAAGTTCTAAGTACTCCATTATCCTCATTTCCCGAATTCCGTGTTTGGTAAACTTATTTGTTTTTTATTCCAATGACATTCGCTATTGTTTTTATTTTAAGTTTTTGCAAATTCTTTATCAAAACTGTTGTATTTTATATAATTTTCATGTTTTCTCTGTTGAAATTACGTACTGTATTTATTTTTTCCACAAACCTGATAATTGAGTAAATGCTGATGATTAAGTTATTTCTAAGTTGGCCATAATTCTTAATAAATAATTCGCGTTATACATACAATTAGTCAGTTAAAGATGATAATATTGCGTTTATTTACAATTGGACGTTAATAGATTTGAGTCATTAATCTATTAATCACTGTAGCTTCCTTTCAATTTACGTGTTTAATTACCCAGTTTATCTTTATGAATATTCTGCATTGGACAACGTTCCAACTACTTATTCATAATTCTATTAAATTTAGTAGATAGACATTTTTCGAATTTATAATTAAAAAAATATACTAGTTACGTATTTTACGTAGATAAAAAATTATTTTAATTTGAAGGCTTGTAAAAAAGTTAATTTTCTGTACATTGTATATTTTTATATAAGATATGTTTAGTAATTCAATATTATATGTTTATATAAAACATTTTTTTGAAAAAACAATATATAGTACATTTAATGTGTGACAAAGTGTAAAATCAAAATGTTTACCAACATATTTCACTTAATAGAAATATAATACCGATTATAATATATGCCTATCTGTATAATAAAATAAATATTATTATTTATTATATTCTCGTATGACTTTAAATTAACGGTGTGTTTATTATAAACATATAGTAATGCTGTTACTTGCCAAATTATTTGTCAATTATCTAGTGTAGTACTAAAATAGAAATATAAGTATAACTATCTACTGAAATGTTACTTGGGATTTGAAAATAGTATAAATGTATTGATCTAAATAACGGACTTAAAAATAAATATTTTATTATAATTTATATCAATTTAAACCATTTCAAATCATAAATAATAAATATAAAAAAAATATTTTTAAAAATATACACTGAAATAGATATTATTTATATATTTGTAAAAAAGTTTTATATTACCTATATTATAAATTAATAATTACGTTATGTATTATTATTATAATTCAAGAGTATTAATATAGTGGGTAAAATTAATATAGATCGCCATAAAATCTCTAACTTTTTCTAAATAATTGAATTTTTCGTAAAACTTAAATTTTTTTCTGAATGTTATTTTATTTGTTGTGGTACATTTAGATAATAAATTGTACAATGTTCATGTATCTATTTCATATGCTAGGCTTCTTACAATTATTACATTGTGTTACAAATTTATAGATTGCTATATTAATAATACTTTAGTATTATATTTTTTATTTTCTTTGACAATGACTACATATTTTAACCACAATAAGTCAATGTCCTTTTGTCCTGTATGGTATTTTCTCGAGGTATTCTATTATAATAGGTTATTTACCCACTAGATTTCATAAATATTTTTAATACCTTTCAATGATTTAAATATAGTCGTGCACATATGCAACTTGGATTTTTTTACATTAGAGTATCCTAATTTTATTTTATTAATGACTAAAATTATTTTACTTATCCTATTGATTTTATTACGAAAATAGTGTTTAACAGTTTTATATTTCGTGTTCTTATAATACACAATTTAAATTATGGTAATTGATAAGAAAATTGTATAAAATAATTATCTTATATTAAAAATAATAAAATAAGATTGTGTATACTTTATAATTTATAAGTACGATAATTATATATGTAATTTTACAATAAATTATAAATAAAAATTATTTTTCTATAAATACTTTTATGAAATTTCAATTTTGGAAGTTTTAATAATTTTTCTATTTTTATTTATGTCTTAAACTTATAGTTTAATAATATTTACCAGTAGGTATATATTGTACTTCAATTAGCCAATAAAATAACAATTATTTTTTTAACCGGAAATAATTTTGATATGAATAAAAAATATATTACAGGCGTACATTAAATTATATATATTTATGCATAATTAGTGATTCATTAAATTTCAATAAAATTATATCATTCATCAACGCAAAACATCAATATTGAACTCAGATTATTATCACCAATATTAAATAAATATAATTATTTATTTTAGTTTTACGTTTTATTTTTTAAATTCAATATATATACTTACATGAATTATGAATGTTAAAAATTAAAAAGTATTTATCATAATTGTTTAGGTTATTAAGATATGTATTGTTCTATGAAAATAAGTACGTATTTATAGTCACCATAATTATAAGTAGCTGGGTATATATGCACACGCCTTACATATTAAAATAATTGTTTAATCCATATTGATTATATATTTGTAATAGGTACATAATATATTAGTTAGTTTAAAATTTAGTTTGAGTAGTTATTGTTAATATATAATTATGTGTGTTTTATTAATTTAACATGTACAATACCACGCAACTATATTTTTTCCTTTTATGGATTTGAATTATTGAAGACTTGTGACATATTTATAAATCTAGAATTTCCTTTTTTGTAAACTTTTTTTGGAATTCTGAAGGTTACTAGTTATGTTTATTTGATGCTTTAAAAAATGAATTGGGTCAGAAGATAAACATTAATTATGGTGAGCTTTAGACCATAAAATCATCTTGTCCTTGAAACAACACATTGTGTCAATTACCTCTCTCTTTTTAATATGGTATTTTTGATGTATAACAATGTTTTGTTGTTTAAATCAATTATAAAATGTTATATTTATTGTGTTTTAGTTGAAATATTATTTTATAGTTATGAGATATGACACTTCCAGTTTCCAGCTATGAAGAGCTGTTGGAAACGGTACGCAACCTTAATCAAGAAACCAGACAACTTCAAAGACAATTAGATACACCATTATTATCTCAAAATTTAACTTCAGGTAAAATGGTAAAATATTAAATAATGGCGCGAAGATGATTTTCCAAGTTATTTCTACTTTTGAATAATGTGTTTAGTTGACTTGAACGAAGGAGTGCCATCAAGAAACGTGCCATCGAAAATGACTCTTTCTCTAGATAACAAAACTAGCAGTGAACAGGTACAGATTTGTTAATAATATGACTACGATTGTACTTTACTTGATGTTTATAAATTCAATCTACCTACAATATATGTAATATATGGGCTTTACTGATTTGAGAAGTTTGTATAAGAATGTTTAACAAGGTGTTATTATCATCATTATTATAAAACCTGATACAAATCATACAGGCTTCCTAGGAAACTAATAACATAAAACTAAATAATGTAGGATATCAAATTGATGAATGTTATTGTCCATAATTTATCAAAGTTTTAGATAAACAAATATTAAATAACAATGGCACTTATAGTGTATCAACATTTTATATTATATAAACATGTAAGGATTCACTTTTTAAGGGTGCTTAGGTTATATAATAGAAATATCTGATATAATAGTTACACTATTTATGTTCAATACATATTTATATTAATTAATTAATTAAATTTATATTATAAGTCAAATGCATTTTTACTCCTACACCTTTTTAATATATAAGATAACCCGAATTATTACCATTTAAAATAAAATAATAATCAAAATTAAATAATCGTTTAAAAATTAATTAATTTTAATAATTATAAGATAGCCTACCTATTTATTTATTTTGATTAAAAAAAATGCTCACTTTAATCCACAAAGCAAAAATAGAACTTGTTATTTTGAACAAATGCCACTATTGCTAACAATTTTTTTTATCTTTTGTTTGGATATTGCATTTAAATTTCAAAACTATTTTATATTTTTTTGTTGTTTTTCAATTTCTATGTTTGTAGAATAATTGATTTTCCCTTGTTCATACTAAATTATTGACCAAAACAGTAGTTGATAATAGAAATAAAAGGAATATAAATCAAAATTATAATCGTTGAAATTATAAAATCTAAAATTGTACAAAAGGTAACTTATGTATATGTGCAACAACAAAATAAAATTTACAGTTGTAATTTTTTTTTATTTTATAAAATACAAATATTAAAATATGTAGTATAAAATACTATGTTTAGATATTGAGAAAGAAGAAAAGTGTCTCTCTCTAGGGGTAAAAAGTACCTCTTACTAACAGCTGATTGCCACTCCCCATCATTTCACCCTTGTTAGAAATATTGATCATAATATTGAAACATTTATACGCAATATACCTTGAAATTGAAAAATAATACTTTTTTGTATTCTCGTTCGTACAATTTTCTCTATAGTTTTCAATATATCTAGATACATTTTTCTTTTTAAATTTTAAATTATTCATTGATAATTATGCATTCCACCGCTCGACAATCTAGACTTCCCATTCGTTCCTCATCATCATCTCGTTCTTCAAATGTATCTCCATCTCCTTCCATAGATCATGTAAGATCACTATCGAATCCTCCTAGAAGTCGCTGGAGTGTTGCTTATAAAAATGATAATGACCATATTGAAAACAATAATAATCATAACTCAGAGAGTTTTAGTTATGGTAAAATAGATTATAATGATGGTCAAAATAACAATGTTTTATCAAACAAGTAAGTTTTATAAGAATTTTGATTTTAACTTTCATAATAATTACTATATTTAAATAACAAATATAAATTATCTTACTTTATTTTTAATACTTCTAATTTACTCCAGACAATTTTTGTCTAAAACTCAATATCAGTATTCATTACCATGCAATGTTGAAGACAATAGACGAGGTAATAATTGGTTAGTCACACAGTCGTTTTACGACAATAAACACAGTGCTAAACATTCTTATAACAACAATCACCTTAGAATGATAAATGAGGTTAGTGCGAAGTGTATTGAATTTTAAATATAACTAACCTTTCTTTGTGCAATGCTTTAATAATAAATTTATTTCAATTTTAGGACCAACGTATAGATAAAGAAAAAATGTCTATGGCAGAAGATAAAGAAGAAGATGAAGCTAAAGTTTCTCCTGATGTAAGTTGAAAATTAAGAAACAAAATTATAAATTTATCGAATCTGTATTTTTTATTTGTTAATTGTAAATGTTAAGGGTTGTTTACCTACACCTCCTGGCATCTTGGGTGAAAGAAAATTTAACATGTGGCATAGTGTAGGACCCACAAACATGTCTTCAAACTTGTCTTTACTAAGATCTCAAACATCGTCTTCAGAATGTGAAAAAGAAGGTCTTTCTATAAGATCCAATAGCCAACAACAATTAGGAGCCAAAGTAGAAATAGTTTATAATCTTTTGTCGTTATTGGAAAACAACAATTCTATACAAGCTTCTTATCAATCAGTCACAGTTCTATTGGCTATGAGCAAATCCCCAGACTGTTGTGCAGCTATGAGGCAGACGGGTAAATGTTATTCTAACTTAATTATATCTATTTTTGTTCTAAGGTACTTAGTAATTTATTTAAATTATTATCGAATTTTGTTAATAGGCTGTGTTCCATTGCTTGTGCAAATTGTTCATGACATGAATGCAGACATAGTAGTCCGTCACAATGCTAGTCAAGCGTTAAAAAATATTGTAACTTTTAATCAAGATGAAAAACAAGGTCGTCGGGAGTCTCGTGTATATAAGTTATTGGAAAGCATGAGAGAATACTGTGATACACCAGCTGTTGTACTTAAACAATTGGATATTAGCAAACATCCCATTACTGCAATTGCAGCACTAATGAAGTTGTCTTTTGATAGTCAGCATCGATTTGCTATGTGTTTATTAGGTAAGTAATATTTACAGTTTTCTGTTTGAAACTATAAACACTGTAAGGTAATTTTCAATATACTTTATGCAATATCTAAATTAAACTTAAAATTGTATACAAAATATTGAAATATATTTAAATTTCGAATAATTAATTTCTTAGTACTTGCGTTATATGTCAGTTTTTGTAACATTTTCTTTTATTTTTAAGGTGCGATATATACTGTTACTAGACTAATTCAAGTAGACCATGAAGTTCATGGCAGTGAACCAGATTTGGAACCTAATTCAGAATGTGTGACTTTAAGACGATATGCTGGTATGGCTCTTACAAATTTAACGTTTGGTGATGCAACTACCAAAACACTTTTATGTTCCTTTAAACAATTCCTTAAAGTGTTAATATTACAGTTGCGAATACAATGTGAAGACCTTAGACAGGTAATTAATTGTTGAAAGCTTTAATTTGTGCATTTACCGAAGCTCATGTTTATTTCATTTTGTACAGGTAACTGCAAGTGTCTTACGCAATCTATCGTGGAGAGCTGATTTGCAAAGTAAGGAAATTTTGCGTGATGTAGGAGCAGTTAAAGCATTGATGGAAGCCTCAATGAAAGCAAACAAAGAAACAACAATGAAATCATTTTTATCTGCACTTTGGAATTTTTCTGCTCATTCGTCCGAAAACAAAGTATATTTATTAACGTAATATTCAGAATTTTTATTAATATATTTGCTTGTAGGAAGAAATATGTAAAGTTGAAGGAGCGATTCAATTTTTGATAAAAATATTAAGTGGAACCGGTTCTTTTAAATCAGTTACGATAATAGAAAACTCTGGTGGAATATTAAGGAATATATCATGTGTTATAGCATCTCATGAAGAATATCGGTAAATAATTAGTCATTACTATAATATAATATTCAATGTATAATATTTATGAATGTGTGTGTGTGTGTGTATTTAACAGTAATATTTTGAGATATCATAATGTGCTTGAAATGCTAATGCAACAGCTGCAGTCTCCTAGTTTAACAATTGTGAGTAACGCATGTGGGACAATTTGGAATTTATCTGCACGTAATATTCGTGATCAAACAACAATGATTAATTTGGGAATTATACCAATGCTACGGTCATTGATCCATTCTAAACATAAGATGATTGCCACTGGATCGTCGGCTGCTCTTAATAATCTTATGAACGCTATGCCTGCATATAATGCTGTTCAAGGTTTGATAAAATTATTTAAATCTAATAACAAATAAGATTAGAACGTTTTTTTTTATATTGTAATTTAGATATAGACATGGACATGAGACTTGATGATACTGAAACTGAAAGTACTTTAATTAATTCTAACAATACAAATATAAAGGATTATGCTGAAGAGTTGAACACTGGAACAGAAAATGAAAATTTGAAAGCTACTGTGTATGTTTTATTTCGTATACATACGTGTTTATTCTTGATATTGTTTTTATATTTCAATTTTTATGTATATTTATATTTCTTTTTTTATAGAGACCCAAATTTGACAAAAATCTCACAAATGCCATACAATACTGTTGAAATAAATGAACACAATTTAACATCAACTAAAATTAGTAATGAAATTGACTGTCACGATACATCTATTCAGCAAGCAAAGGAAGAATACAATTTTGGTGAAAAAGTAAAAAAAATATCCAATGGGTACGCTGAAACTTCATTGGATGAAGCGACCAACTATAGTTTGTTATGTGAAGATGATGATAATGGCGAAAAAGCATCAACAGGTGACACAACACAGACGTATTGTACAGAAGGTACTCCCTACAATTTTTCTAATGCAGCGTCATATACAGATTTAAGGAAATGTGGTAGCGAAGACAAGGTAATTACAAGTTAGAAGATATTTCATAATATCACTTGTTATATTTAATTTTCTCGTGTATTTAAATTAATTTAATAATCGTGTTTTAGAGTTGTAATGAATCTGGAGCTGGGAATTCTGAACAAAGTACTAATGTACTTAATTCTGGGAGTGAAACGCCAGATAGTTCACTACCTAAGGATGAACAAAAAGATGGTAAGGATTGATATAATTTAGTGTTTTAGTAGTGAATGTTTTAAAAATAAATCTAAAAATAGTACTTTTAAATATATATTTCTGGAAAATGTAAATTACTGTTTTTTTAATTTAGGCAAAATGGTAACATTTGAAACACCATTAATATTCTCAAGGAGTAGTTCTATTGCTTCACTTGGAAGTTGTGAACCACAAGAAGGTTTTATTGATAGCTCTGCTATTAGCGAGTGCAGGTATAGATCAAGTTATTTGTTTTTACTACAAATATGTAAAAAATTTTATGTATTTAATTTATTTGTTATTAGTCGTGTCACCAGTGGATTAGTGACACCAAGTGAAATTCCTGATTCACCTACATCAACTGTTCCTCCTAGTCCTCCGTGTTTCAAAAGTAATTATTACCAAATTCAGTTTAAATTACATTACAAATGTTATTTCAATAAAAATATTGATATTTGTAATAATTTAAACAATAATTACCCTCGTATTTAATTCGTATATTTTATGAAGCGTAATAATTTAAGTAATATAATTACAATTTTCAAAAATATAAAAAAAAAATTGATATATATTTACTTTTACAAAATATTTTAGGTAACAGTATTTTTGAAGATAGTGTAACTATTTTTAAAGAGGAAAAAATGCCTGGAAAAGGTTCAGAATGTACTAGCTTAAGTAGCTTGACCATTGATGATGATTTACCAGAAGTAAAATATAAATAATATGCGAGAATTTTAGACAATTTTTAGTAAAAAATATTTATTTCTTTTTATTAGATGAAATTACATTATTTCCAAGGCCAAAGTGTATTATCATCGTTAAATGAAGAAAATAATACTATGTAAGGCAATACATAATACTATTTTTTAAAGGAAACAAAATTTCACTTTATGAAAATTTCAACATAATTTGTATCTTGTTGAAATAAATAATAGTAAAATATAATGTTTTAGGAATGTATTGGATGGTAGAGAATTCAGATCTCCACTTATTGATAATAAGACCTCCAAATCTTACCAGTTAAATCAAAACAGTTTCCTTGAAGTAAGTAAAAAATTGTTGTATCATCAAATAAAAGTGAAAAAAATCCATTAAAAAGTGAATAACAATCACCGTGAATAATTGATTGTTGTTACTTGTCAGTGTTATTATTTGTCGGTATCCTAGCTTTCACTTCAGTTTGTTAGTTCATTTCTGTTAGATCTTGTTTACCTAATACTTGTTACGTTTCATAAATATATATTATATATGTATTTATAACAAAATATTAATTAATTTTTTTTTTTTTGCAGTCCCCTACTTCTGCATTTCCATATTTGCAAAACAAGAATCCAGGATTTATACCTCACACTAGGTAAACAATAAAACACATAATTTACATAATAGTGATAATAATTTTATGAAATATAATTACGTTTGTTGTAGATCTAGGCTTCCAGTCATGGTTCAGAACAATAGCCAGGCGACGGACAGATATTCAGAATCCACTTTTTCACCAAATAAATTCACTGAAAATGAAGTATAACAATTAATGTAAAAAAAATTATATTGTTTCGGATTATTGATGGTGGTTTTTTAGGGAGATGAGATTGTTGGATTTTGTACAGAAGGAACACCTGCAAATATAAGTACAGCTACCTCACATTCAGATTTATCAATTATTGCTCCTTCGGAAGATGGTTCAGAAACCAATGTTATTCTTCGTCAATCTATGAAAATGGTAAATATTAGTCAAATTTATAAACTAAAAAATTAAACATAGATAATATATTTTACTCTCAATGTTTTATTAAAATTTAAAAAAAAAATTTAAAACTGTTAAATGGTGTTTCGATATTATTTTTAAAATATTTTATCATGGTTGAATATCGATACCAATTATGAATTATTTTACGTTGTTTTATAGTTTCCATTTAAACTGCCTGTCTTTAATTCTTATTTGTTTGACGAATTATTTTGTACATTTTTACTGTTTAAATAAATAAGTCAATTGATAAATACATATTTTTAAAAAACAAATACCTTATTTATTTTGTTCGGAATTAAATAATTGTTAATGTTTTTTAATTTCCATATGTAAATGCAAATTAAAAACGATTAATAAAAAAAATTGTATTAATAGTCGCCAACAGTTTTAAAATTTATTTTGTAAAAGAAATTGTGTATTTGATCATATTGTACCATATACCATTAATTGTGCTTAAATATTTTAAATTTTTTTAAGAAAGTTTCTATTTTTAAATTAATATTTTCGTTCAAATTAAAGTGTAAGATATATGAGAATATAAATATATATTATGTAAAACTTATTATAAGATAAATATTTTATTATGAAAATATTAACGAGTATTGAATATTAATATATTTAATTTCGAAATTTCCACATTAATAATATAATTTTTAATATTTTATGTTTCTTGAATTTAAATTATTCCATTATATAATTAAATAATTTATAAATACATATTTTAAATTAAGATAATATTTTAGGTGGGAAAAAGACGTTTGTATCAAACACCTAATAAACAAATGGGAAATTTAAATCTTCAGTTGAATCAAAATTGTATTCCTACTTCAATGAACGCATCGTTTTCCAGGTTTGATTATCATTGATTATTATTGAAAATTAAACTCAAACGTTTGTAACATATTTATTTGCATCTTCTAGGTCGTTAGCATTGGATTCTCCTTCAATGGAATCACATGTATCAAATTCCGTGAATTCTTCAGAAACAGACAGTATAATTACATATATATATATATATTTAACATATTTTGCATTGTAAATTTTATTTACGTAAATTTACAGATCCTGAAACAGTTATTAACAACAGAATGTCTACTGATTCCATTGGTAGTGAGTTTTCATTAGATGACTCTGGTAAATGTGACAATAAAATGACACGATCTCATTCTTTACACGATGCACGCACATTGAATAGTGAACCCATGTCTGAAGATGACGATGACGATGATGATAACAACGCTTTACTGGATCAATGTATAAATGCTGGCATTGAAAAAATTACAGCATTAAAAATAAACGAAGAATTGCCTGATGATGAACAGCAAGAATTGCTAAACCAGTGTATAGCTACAGGCATCAAAAATTCAGCTAAGTTTAAATCACAAATGCCTGTTAAGAAAAAAACTAAGAAACAAGACAATGATCTTACTGATGAACAACAGGACAATTTATCAGAATCGTATATCGTAACTGGAGTAAAGGACAGAAAAAAGTCGTTCAAAAGTAAAAGAAACGATGAGTTGTCTGATAGCGAACAAGTAGCCTTGTTAAACGAATGTATCGCAGCAGGCATGAAAAATTTACAAAAAAACAAGCCAAAAGAAAACAATGCGCTGGAATTAAACATCGAAGAAAACTTATTGAATAATTGTATTAGTCAAGGTATAAGAAACACTGAAAGAGAATCGTCCCATAAAAAAAAAAGAGAAATACCAGTGTTGAGTAAGCATAAAAAGTTATTCGCATTGAAGTCAGAAAGTGAAATTAGTGAGTCTACAAGTACGATTACACCAAGAGATGTCTTTAATGGAATTCAAAATAAACGAGATGAAAGTGATGAATCCACATGGAAAGACGATGAAACATTAACTTTTTCTACTCTTACAAGTTCTTATCAAAGCGCTAATACTGGTGAAAATTCTAAATCAAAATTAATACAATTGGATAAAGGGGGTATAGGTAATATTAATATCGATAAATTAAAGTTTGTTTTTTCCGTTAATTTTTTTTTTTTGTATCAGGTATAATATCTTCATTGGATTTTGAAGATATACATCTGGATGCTATAAAACCTCCTTCAGATATGGACAGTTTGCTATCCATGACGACAAGTGTTCAATCCAATTGTGGAGTTGATAAGAAAAAGAAAACTTGCAACGATCGTAATGATTCATTAGGAAGTTGTATTAATATTGAAAATATCAATCCTCCATCATATATGGACGAAGTGACTGATTTTGAGATGGAGAACAGTATCACCAGTATATCGAGTATACGTTCAGAAATAGTTGACCAGTCAAATGGCGCCCATTACTATACGGCTGTTGATGATTTGACTTTGGTGGATGATTTGCCATCGTCTGAGATGTCTTCAGATCCTAATTATTCTAGTCCGGCACAAGTTAGACGCCGACTAACACCCAAACAAAAGCGGAACATGAAAAAGGATAGGTAATTATTATTATTGACAGTAGTTAACAATTACTTTTTTTAAATATTTTTTGGGTATATTTAAAAATGATTAAATTGTGTTTGATAAGTTTTCGGTATTATTATAATCGTTTAAACGTTTATTTTTAGGTATAATACGTATACAATAACTTCTGATGATAGCAGAGAAAACTCAATGGAGCCTGAAATTGGGCCTTTGCCTGTAAACGAATCAGACTCGCATTCTTCCGAAGACGTTTTAAAGAAAATGTCGCCAAAAGAGAAATTCCAAATAAAAAGGTCGTCAGATAAAGACAGGTTTCGTACGCGGACATTGGCTAATCTAGATCTAACACATATTGTTCAGTCTCGGCCCAAAGACAGCGAATTTACAGAATATACTAAAAATGGTGTACACCAATGCACTACATCAGAGGGTACTGACAGTTATTCAAGCGATGAAAATGACCAGAATTTCCCTGTCACTTCGGCCCGAATCGTTAAACCTGCAGAAGTAAAAGTTGTTCGTGGCAAGAAAAAAGCTCGTACCAGTGGAATACCGACAATAGTGGCTCAGAAAAGTCCTCAACAAGTTCTTGCCAGTTCATCAAAAAGTTCACAATCAACGCCTACCAAGAAGCCGGCCCCATTGAAGAGACAAGGTACGTTCGTAAAAGAAGAATCGCGTATACCGACTCCAGGGTCTTCTGGTAAGAAACACACTAGTGTACCAAATTTGGTCAAACCGCCCATCAGTAAACAATCATTGAGCGTGCGTGCTGGTGGTGTTCGGAATTCGGTAAGCAACAACAGTCTAAAGAGTAGCAGCGGTGGTGGTGGTGGTGACCAGTGGACAGGCAGCAACAGTAGTCTTCCAACAATGGGCGGTGTGGCCAAGACAAACAGCAACACTAGTCTGAATTCAAACATATCAGCGACGAGTTCAGGGTGCTCGGTGAAAACGACGCCTGGTCAAAAGAAAGAAGTGACCAGTAAGATAGCTACCTTGTGGAAAAAAGTGGAAGACAAAAAAAAGACCGCAGGTGCCGCCAAAGATAATCGCGTTTGGATCAGTTCGAGTTCGAACAATCGGGTTTAAATTAGTAGTAACAGAATAGTATATTATTATTATTATCGTCGACATATATATATATTTATTACACATTTCCTTCCACGTAATATGTATTCCTTTTTCTTTTTATATTTGTTATTACTAAAAAAAAAAACAAATGAAATACTCGGTAATTATACAATAATGCTCGAGTAATATTCGTAGTTTTTCGTTTCATTATTAGTTTTTTTTGTCAATCCGATAGAATTTTGTGAATTAAGTCTCAATGTAGACCTTTAAAGTCTATTAATTGAATCGAGAATTTGTCTTTTAAATCAATATGTATTTATTATTATTATTTTTTTTTTTTTTTTGATTTTCGGAACGTAATTTAATTTTGATTACTATGAATACTTTTATTTTTGATTTATTCGAGTGAGATTATTTATTTTGTTGTTTTTCTTTTCCATCATAGTTTAATTAATATTTTTGTCTCGAAAAAAAACAAATCATATTTATTATTATATAAGAGAGTAAAAATGATCGTTATAAACTCTAAATTTTTTGAAAATTTAACTATTTTTTTAGTTAGATAAAAATGTTGGTCCTAATAGTTTTTAATTCATTGAAACATTACGTATTACGTACAGTACATTTCTGTGGTTTCCAAAATAAAAGACATTTTTGAGACTGACGTGAGTTTAAAGTGTTAAAAACTTCAAATGTATTATTATTAATAATTTTTTTTTTTTTATGTCAATAGTAATAAATATTTTTGTATGATCATCAGTACAATAATTTATTGTATAATATTAAGTGGAGTTTTGAGATGGATCAAAGATTCAAAAATTACCTATCTAATAAATATACGTTTTAGAACACAACTTTAGAAAAAGTGATGGTTATTTATTTCTCGTTTTGTACGCGTAAACGTATATTAAGCGGGTTGATTTATATTCGGTAATACTAGTGGCCGCAAACAAGACGTGGTAAAATCAAAAATGACCGAAATATCCGTAAAAACGCGACGAAAATTTGTTCGATAGTTTCTAACGGCGTTTGGAATGGAGCCACGTAAAGAACGTTTCGGTGTTCGTTTTTATTGTTTTTTTTCTTCGATTCGTAAAAATCGAAATTTCTCCTTTTACGTTTCGTTAGTTCATCGCCCGGGTGCTTGCCGCGGATCGTATAATAATAAATATTAATAACGCTGTCTCGAAGAAAACACGCCGAGACCGTGTATAACGCGGAAAATAGAAACGGAAAAGTAAATAGGACCGCCGTTGTTTTACGGAATTGGTTTTTTTACCGTCGCGTGTACCGCTCGCTCCGTTCCCGGCCACCGTTTCGTCGACCGAATTAAGGGAGCGAGTTTCATTTTTCGTTTCGTTTGCTCGTCGACCTCCGCCGTCCCCTACGACGGGAACAAAACGAAAATGAAAAAGCCGTCGTTATATTATTCCGACGTATAGCTCGTCTCCGTTCCACTCGCCAAACTTAACCAACCACCGTGTCCCGTCCGTTGAGAATTCGTTCTTTACGTCACCCGTGTACGGAAAAACGCCGCGACTCGGGACGGTGTATTCGTTTTCGTCGAAATCCGACCGCCGGTACACGACACTTCCGTTTGTATTTCACGTTACCGCGCTTAACAACTTGGTCGTTCCGGATTTTTAACACATTTTCGTCGGTCAATGTCAATCGGCGTCGATTAAACGGTTTTTTCGTTGTCGGGTCGTCGTCGACAAAATGCGTATCCGCAATAACGTTCGGTACGAAAGAGTCACATTTCGGCCGTCGCGTACAGTCGGCCAATGCGACTCCGCCGGGGAATGGGTGTATTCAATCCGGCAGCGTTATTCAGCGTCACATCGACCACGACCATTGTTTCATCAATGGCGGCCGGTTTCTAAACTCTTTCGAGTCTCGACAGACTTGAGTACGCAGGACGAGTAGTAAATAGCACTTACCACTATTGGTGGTTATTTTCGAATCGATGATATCCGTACACGCGTATTGAAATACGACGTTGACGTCCGATTAAAACATACAAATAGATAGACGACACTCGCGCGACCGATCGTCAGCCGTCGTTCGAAACGAATAAAAAGGACACGAACGACCAACGCGCGACGCCAGGGAGGGCCGATCTCGTCCGGTTTCGAACGACTTGTGCCGTCAAACACCGGACGTGGAGGAGACCACGTACGATCGACGACGGAGACGGTTAACGCGGTCGCGACGGATGGGTGAGCGTTGACGAGTACATTGCCGGATAAAATTACTTACCGCGGTACTAACGGCACGCGGTTACCACTAATGGTCGTCGTACCCCACCGAGGTTACCATCGTCGTCGAATTATGACCAAGTCCGGTACGCGCGTACGTTATGTTTTTCGCGTGCCACTGTCGGCCATTTTCCTGCCCCGCGACAGAAATAGCGTCATTGACGGACGTGCCAAATCGTTACGTCCATTGATCGTGATCGCCTGTTTTAAATGCCGCCAGTGTGACGTCGTCGTTCCGTCAAAACGTCAATAATAATCGGCTCGTAATCGTGGTAACGTAAAGTTTTCCGACGTTTCTGAACGCGAACTACTACTACCCGTCAATCATCGCCGAGTTGTTCTAGGTAACGTATCGCGCGCGCGTGATATTATCGGCAGGATTTTCGATTATCTTACAAGGGGGATATAACCTTGAGCCGTTCGAGTATTGTTGTAAGGACCAACCTCGTCGTATAATGATCAATTATCCAAAAAGGGTCGCCGCTGTGCGGTGCGTGGACGTCGAAAACGGTCGTCACGGGACGGCGCGTAATCGTTCAGGAAAACGCCAACGGTCGCTTCATTTTTTTTAGTCGAACGTTTACGCGCTATCGGCGAAGATAGTAGACGCCGCCCGACGATTTGATTTACGAAAACCGATTCCGGCTCATTATAACATTCGTCTTGAACAAAAGCGAAAAACGTTCGACGATAACGAACGGTATTATTGGCCAAATATTCGACTTTTTACGCGGGCCACGGAAACGTTTCCGACGGCAATTCGCGGGGAAGCGATTCGTATATTTCCGCCGGGAATATTGCGGATGTTCCGTCGCGAGCACTAGAGGACTTATTTAAAACGTATAGGCAGTGATACAAAAGCGAATACGCGGAAAATCGGGCGACGATTTGTAACGAGAAAATACCCGGTGTAAAATAATCGCGTTATTTATACGCGAGTTGTGCCGCGTGTATTCCTTTCAAGTTCGAAAACAATAAGGAGCGGGGAACACTTTTAAAATTTCAATACATTCTAAGAATTCGGTTTGAAACAAAAAATCAATACGCGCGTACGGCGGGTGTATTGATGTGCACGGACGACGTTTTACACGCGTATCGTATAAGCGGATAACGAATACGAACGGAACAATGTTAACGACGCGAATTACGCCGGTAACTAACTGCGGAACGTACGTACAAAATTTATCCCCTTTCGATTTTGCGTCCGTACGTTCGAAACGATTGTTAATCGTATATAATACGGCGCGATAAATAGACGAACATATCACGGGCGCGTGTCCGCGATTCGAGTTTGTTGTTCGCGTTTTTACGGGGCGCGACAACAATATTCGCCGCTAGTGTACGAACTACGTCCCGTATTACGAATTTAAAACGTTTGTTTTTTTGGATCGCGAAGCGCCTAAAACAATCGCGATTTTAGATATGTTTCGCCGTTAGCGTTATACCGAGTCTTTTTGTGTTGTTTTTTTTTTACGTACATTATTTTCGCTATCGATTACGAAAACTACAAACGGCGGCGCGAGTCGCTTTTACTCGCTGGATAAATTACAACGCCGTATAAAAACGGTATCTATTCATTCGTTCAAAACGAACTCGTTACGCGACGGACGTTTAAACGGCGAAAACTCGATAACAATTAAATCCGTCCATCGTAACCGTACGAACAATGTTCGTATTACGAAGGAAACCGCGGATTCCGAATAAACGTACCGAAATTGGTTAACGACGAACAATATTACGGAACGACCTAAAGGAATCGCACGATTTTGAAGAAGTAGCCTAGGAGAACGGCAACAATAAACTACCCGACGGAGACTAAAGTTATAAATAATTTATAAAATTGTAACAGAGTAAATCGTAAATTATTACGTTAGGCTAAAGCGTCGTTAAAGCCGTTGACAACGGTATTTTTTTCTCTAAATCGTTTACGTCAATCGCTACTTTTATTTACTTTCGTTTTGCGTTCGTAATTAAATCGAATCGACGCGTTCGCCGTAAAATCTATTACGCTCGTTTCGAAGTTTTTAATTTCGCGTCGAGTACCGAACGTTTTATTTCGTTGGACGGATGTATTCTTACGGCCTTTTCCGTATATGTATTCGATAATATCGTTATTTTATTCGTCGACCGGAAAATTGTACGAAAAACGAATTTCCGTTGTTCCGCGATTTGTGTTCGGAGGATCGTGACGCAAAATTGGTTCAGAATTACGTAACGATACGATATTTGTAAAGATACGATCGCGTTATTATTTAAGTAATGTACTCGATTATTTCTTTATGGAGAAATGCCGTTACTATGTCCACAATTACGTCATTTAGTTTATCGATTTCGAGAAAGTTCTCGATAATAGGGAGTATGTACGTGCGTGATACAATCTTGGCGGTAGTTTCGCGTATAAAAATTTTATTCGTCGGGCGCCATTTTGGTCGTCTAGAATTTTATTTTTGCCGTTATCCGTTACGTTTCGGTTAGACCGCTTTTGTTGTGTTATACGTCGCGAAAACGATTTCGCGTTAAAACGCGTTTCCGAAAGAAAAACGGATAAAAAACGGAACACGCGGCGGTGTTTGGTTAACACAAAAGTGTCGCTACGAGGAAGGCCGTAGAATAGAAACGACCCGAAAGTCCGTCGAATTCGTTCGTCAAGAGTACGCGCCATAACGTTTCACAGTTTACGGTTTACTTCGAAATCGTTTCGAAGTTCTATCGGTCTAAGCGCCGCGTGTCTATTTACGCGAGTAAATTTAATCCGCGTTATTACGTACGTAATTGTACGGGCGTACGGGACGGATAAATTCGATTATTCGGCGACAAGATGACGCGGTATTCGCTACAAATAAAACCGGCGTAAATAATTATCGTTTACGTTTGGTCGGTGCGCGGCGACACATTCTCCCGACGTCGTTTCGCGATACATTTCGTCGTCACCGGGCGCTTGGATGACGGTAGACGGTCCCATTCGTTACGTTCCCCGTAAAAAAAAACCCCCACTCTTCGTTCCGAATTTCGATCGGTCGATTGTGTTCGTCCGTCCGCCCGCCATAAGCGAAACGCGTTTCGAAGTTCGTACGAATACCGCGCGTACACGCAAACGCGAATACGTTCGCGTTTCGCGAGTATATTTCGTCGCGATTTTTTGGGCGTGTGTTCTACTGTCAGTCCGTTGTTCACGCGTGGTACGTAAACGCGAACGGAGAAACGTCGGGAGAAATGATTTTCGTCCGAACGTTTTTCGGTACAAACATTCGGGTTCGCCGCTGTCGCGGGCTGAATGTTATGCACGGCCGGGGGAAATGGGGTCTGTACGAACAATAATACCCGCAAATCGACACGTATTTCCAATAGTTGACGGGCGTTTTGAAAATTAAAGCGTCATTGTACGCGCCCGTATCGATCGCCGATAATAATATATTCCTAATTACAAACGGTTCGTGGGCGGCGCGCGGTTTCCGATTATTTCGCAATCTGCGTGCATTGTACTACCTCCTAATCCGGGGTAACGTACGCGTCCGTATTTATTTATAGGCCAGTTCGGCGTACCGATTACGTATCTCGGAAAAATTACGTACACGATCGTCAATGGCCCGTCCGTCGCGTATATATTCGCTTCGAATTAAAGGCGACCGTTTGATTTCCATTCTCATGGACGTTCCACGAAGTTCGGCTTTTTAACGACCGCGTTTTTTCGCTTAGCCGATATCAATTATAAATTCGAATAACTAATTAAAAACAAGAAATTAAAACCTCCGGTCTCCCCTCTTTTCGCGCACGCCCGTATAATAAAGGATCAAGTAGTACACGCGCGCACGTCCAACGTCCGTAAAATTAATTCCAGGGATTTGTCGCGAAAGTCTACATACATCGCCACTATACGCGATGTGACATCAAATAACGGTCGTCCGTGCTTTGTGTTGTGTGGACCGTATTTTGTATGCATAGCGCAAGTTTAATTCCGTTTAACTTTTACTATGGCGAAGATCGAAAGATTGAGTTCAATTAAGTTATCGTCGCTCAGTTTAACCCGTTAAATTAAGTTGAAAGTATTTTGTTTGTTTTTTTTTTTTATTTCAAACGCTAACTTAAAAAAAGCAACTTAACCCAATTAAAAGTTAAACGTTTTTTAATAGTGCCAAAAAAAAAATAGCGCGAACGTTAACATACGAACTCCCTACGTCTTGTTTATTATTCAATATTATTACGTTTATACTATCGAACGTTATACACAGACAATATTTTAATAGAATATAAATAAATAATAAACTTTCGAATAAAACATATTTTTTATTCGTTTTGAAATATAAGTTTTTTTTTTTTAAATAACTATATACATTTAGTATTACATATTTCGTACTTGTATATAGAATACCGTTCTTTTTTTAAAAAAAACATAGATAATTAAATTGTAATTACGGTATAAAATCCTGTAAAAATGGAGCTTTGTTTTATAGAGTTTGAGTCGAAATATAGAATACGAAAAATGCGTTTATATTTGTAAAAAAATCAATATTCTTTCTTCTAGTACAAGGGGTTATGCAGATGTCTCGAGATAAATTCTTTTTCGTACGAAATTATATTTTTTTATACACTTTTATTTTAATATTTTTTTCGTTTATTTATTTTGTACTTCAGTTCGTTTGATCGTTTTCATTTCATATATCCCGTGGTTAATTTGTTTATGTTTAGGGACGGGCAAATCTTTTTCGTCGGTTTAACTAATTATTCTTTCGTTTCAAGAGGGAATAAAAGCAAATACATACACCGAAACAATATAATAAATGTACACTTCGAAAGTGATAAACACAAACTGAGAAATATAATATACGATTTTTATAGAATTATACGTCAAATTAAACGGCGGGGTTTTAATCAAATATGTAATCACTTTTACAAAAAGGGTTTTTAATTTCGTCGATCGGCGCATTTTATAAAATTAAAACGTTTGTTCAAATTAATAGAGTCGAATTGTTTGAGCATTATTGAATTAGACAATATTGTTGATTACTGACCCATTTATTCGGTCAATGGTATTCAGTTTTAAAAAAAGTACATAGGTTATTGACTAATCGTTTATGGAACAACGAATTATGTTCACATACACGGCTAGATTTTATTTCGTAACTATATTTATTTCAAATTACGAATTATTACGACAATATTATTTAATATTATATCGCGTACATAATATATTATTTTAGTTCAATTTATTAAATAATTTAAATATTCGTTAAATTCATTAGGGTTTTGAAACTGTTTATCGTCTTATAAATTAAATACCGATAATTTACGGTACTTTAAGATTTGAAGTATTTTTAATGTTCGCGTTGTTATTACGAATTTCCTATTAGCGTCTTAAGAACCAATTTATTAATTTATTTTAATTTTGCGCTAATCTATCGTTATTATCTTCCATTTTGAACCGGTCAATGACGCACAAGGTGTCCTATATATTTATGAACGACGCGCTGTATAGTGACGGATAGACGTACTTCTTTCCCCCGAGAAATATTTTAAGGAGAAGAGGGCGGGGGGCTAAAACCAAAGGCACTTTTGGAAAAAAGCCTTTGGTCAATTTCGTTATTCCCTTTATTTTAATATCTATCAAAACGTTAATTCAAATAAATAAGTTAGAACGCTTAATAAACAGTTACAATTTTTTTTTAAACCATAATTAAAACCAAATGTTTAAAATGCCGTTTTCGACGCTCGTAATTTGTAATAAAACATTTTTAAACGATATCGAAATTATTTCGCGCAATAAATGAGCTCCGCGTAATGCTTGATGTTTAGTAGAGTATTACAGGATTCGTTACATTATACGAAGAGTCTATTCGGCGTATGGCTAATAATAATATAATAGACGATAATAATAATCTCGGCCGTTGAATTCCGTCGTTTTACAGTCGACGAACTCTCGTCAGCTAGAAATGGTCGTACGGAGTTCCAAAATTTACCGACCGTGTAAATTATTTTGAAAACGGGATCTCGTTCGAAAACGCGTTTTCCCCGTGACTTAGCTTTTCGTCGTCTGGGGTTGGACGGCGGATCACGGGCTGGTGCGTAATAATCTAGACGCTCTCTGCGAATATCGAATTTCTCGACGGGTTGTTTTTGGCTCGGAATTACCACTTTCGATTGATGATCGACCCCTTTTCGAGAATTCACTTCAAAATGCCCGTTTAGGCTTTGGCGTTGTGTTGCATACTAATTCCGCCGTTCCAGTCGCGATATAATCGCGGCGAGAATTAGCCGCCTGCTACTCATCTGTCGGACGAGATTAATCGCGAGTATCCGATTCCACTCCGTTCTTTTCATCCCTGTCGAAAGGCGGCTAATTTTGTAGTAATCTCGTTACAATTGTAACTACGGTATCGTTTACGCTTAAACCAATTATAAAGCGTCGCCGTGGCGTATTGGACGAAAATATGTCACGATCAACGCTTGTATAGGTATCTTACTAAAGTAAAATACTTAGTAAAATTACACGTCGTTATTGATTTTATAAAGTGCCGTATTTCGTTGTAAATGGCGCGTTACACGAAACCGCGGGATAATATTGTTACAGGTACCATACGAAAAATCGCGTTTACATTTTCGTCATTCCGATAAAGCTGTTATTATCGAGATATAAGAGATTAATAAATTATACCGACAGTTTCGTTTTATATTTTTTAATCGTTCCAAATTCGTTTAGAGTTTTACAAAATACGTAAACGTATATACGTTAATTCCGTTTAAAAAAAACTAAAACGGTACAAAAATGTTTTCGAAAATGCTTTATATTCGGAACTCGGTTCGTTTGTAGCGCGCGTACGTAATTAGTCGTGTATTTATTTTTTATACCTTTCATTGACGAATTGAAGGCGAATGTTTTTGTCTTTTCGCGTCTTTAATTTATTTTTAAATTAATCCAATTAAAAAATACGAGAGTAATTTATCACTAATCGAGTCGCGTTGTTCCGTACAAACGTTCGTTTATTTCCACTCAACTATTTCGTTTTGTTTTTGTCTTTACTGATTTCTTTACCAAGTAAGCCTTTTGGTGTGAAATATTCCTTGTTGGACGGTTTCGTTGTTACGTGACTAACAGACTGAACTAAACAGTCGTAAAAAAAATATTTGTCGCGTATTTTATTACATTTGTCTGGACTTATTTCGGTGATCGTTTCACAATCGTTGAGTGGTTCCCGTGTAATTTCCAAGTTCGACTCTTGAGGACAATCTAGTAGGAAAAATCAGACGGACTGCTTACTAAATTACTCGATGAACTAACGAATATAAATTACCGAGTTTAACGTTCATTTAGTGTGGCGATATAAAATAGTTTGTTAAATCGTATTAAATAGTTTTAGAAAATTCGTAATCGTCCGTAATCGAGATGATTATAATATTATCGTACTAAAAGAGAAGCCACTAACTTTGTGCACTTTGTTCTTCGACATCGCATTCTTTGTCAGGACCACCGCGGTGGTAACGTTGCAAAAGTAATTTGGACGCGCGCCCGTTAGGTCGTAGAATATTCTTGAAATTCTAACACGAGAAGAGAAACGCGCGCACAATATTTTATTATTCGCGAGAAACAAACGAATAAAAATAATTTCGTATAAACGTACCTTTAAACACTGCATGTTGTATTCACGGGTTATACGATCATTTTATTAAACGGTATCCTTTCGTCCGGAAAATTGTAAATGAACACATAGATATACCGACCGTTAGATTGTTTCAACGATTGACAATGAAACGTGAATTATGACATCTACGTAAAATATATTTAAATTTCTTTGGATAGTTTTAGCGTACTTTTGAAATGCCGCCGGACTTACGATGCTACGGCGTTACCTATTTGTGCCGGATTTACGAAAACTCGAGTATTTGATATTTTCTTCGGTCGATTATTAAATCTGTTTTCGACAGTAATTTCCAGTCGGTTATTAACGTGTTAAAAACCGATAACGATTTCTTATTACGGTACGGCTTATTTATTTTATAAAGACGTACTTCCGTAATTTAATCGATATCCCGACGCTTAAAATGTTTTGTCGCGGTACTTCGCGCGTTACGGAACTTTAGTTAATCAATTCTCGCGCGATATTTGTTGTCGATGCATAGGCGACGTTTCGTCCTTCGAATTTTCAACGTTAATAATACGCGAAGTTTTAAATTATTTTGCCTTTTTACGCGCCCTCGCGTAACGATTTACGTTCATTAACAGTTTACCGAAACAGTTGTCCGAAAATATCGCAACAAGCTGTTTCGTTTACTGATTATAAGAATATCAACGCGTTCCGATTGGTTATTATCGGCGTCAAAAATATTATATAGTCTTCGATATAAGTTTTTTGTTTTTATAATAATAATTTGTATTCCGCTACATAACGTACAGATTTTATTTAATACAAAAACTAACGCGTTCTTATTTATCCGAATAAACGACCGTCTTTTATATAATAAGGAGCGAATGATTCCAACCAGCGCTCACTCACGATTGTCTTTGTAAAAGAACTTTTTGTAATTCGTAATTATTCGTTTTCGAAATTTCGGGCGTCACGTAAGTATCGATTGGAAATTTAACGCGTATTTCGGATTTAAACGGTTTTTACATGTTCGGTTTAGGGATGTTTGCGAAATATTTGATAACGAAAAGTCGGTACGACGTTTTGTGTATTCGTTTCGAACGTACCACACGTACCGCTTTTTGCATTTTTTTTTTAACCGCTGTCGAATAAACGTTTAAAAACGATACGTCTATACTTGTTACGTAATTCAAAGTGCCGGCGAACTGATTACTATAATTACGTAAATGAATCCGTTATAAATCGCACCGTATTTTGAACATTCGTGACTCTCGCCGAAGCCGATACAATATTATCCGTTATAGGCGACGCGTTTTCTTTCGGTTAAACGGCCTTCGTACAATTGCCGTACTGCTTATTACGTTAGATTTTACGTTTCTCCTAAAAGCTCGTTGACCGTACGTTACGGCCGTTCAATTTCATAAAACAATTGTCGTACGCTATAATAATAACACTACGGGAGCGTTGTTGTTGTTATTATTATTACCCTGCAGATGTGAATAGTATACGCCGTTATCGCGACGATATTTTTCGAAAATATAAATATAGTTTACAAAAAACACGTACGAGCGTTTTATACATTTAGCGTTGGTAAATTTCGTCGTTTTAAATAAAAAAAAAACAAAAATCGTTCGTATATCGCGTGTCGCGAAACCTTTTATCCGTGTTACATAAACGTATGTACAACGCAATATCGCGTTATTCGATAATAAAAACAAAATAACGCGTCGTAAAACTGACGTAAGAACGTAAAAAATGGCTAAAACCGACTAAAAACAAAAAAAACTCGTCCTGTCGAATTTTCGTTTGGGAAAAAAACGCCCCGGGATATTATCGGTTCATTAGTGAACAAAAACACGCGGTGACGTTCGTAAAAAACAATCGGCGAACGTGCGCGAAACAACTTTATAGTAACGTTTCAAAGCCGGATCGAAATATCGCGTTTTTACGAATACAAGGCCGAGTTCTGCCGAACAATTTCGTTCGCGCGGTCGGTGCGACGAATGTGTTAAACGCTAGCCGATTTTCAAACGACGACTATTCGATTTCGACACGACGCGAATAAATGCCGGACACCGTAACACGCAGGTGGCGTTCGGCGATTCACGCGCGCTTTTAAAACAAAAGTGTAACGAAAAGATATACGGGCGGGAAATTGCGCTTTTCGAAACGCCGCACTAATACAACGCGCACGGTAATAGGTAAATCGCGCGAATACGTTATTTTTTATTACATAACGCGCGTCCTGCGACTATGACCGTAACGCGTACGCCGAATTACGATCGAATTTTCGTTTTTCCATTCGCGCGAAGACTACTCGAAATTGCGTTCGTCCATTGCCTGTTACTTATCCCCGGACGATTTTCGTATGTTTACAATCGAGAAGACGAGTTACACATATCGAACGTATTGATTGGTCGAACGTTTTATTTTCTTTGTAATTTTTTACTTACAATACGCAAGCTGTTGAACTTTAATATGGCGTATAATTTAACGTCGCGAACCTTGCGCGCGTTCACCGTTTTTACTTACGTTCCGTTATGTTTCATTCGTAGTTTTGGATTTTGATTTATTACGTTTTTACGTCGTTATGCCTAAGCAATAATTTACGTTCCTACCATCCATCACGTGTAGACGTTTTCGTGTTTTCGAACAAGCTTTTTTGTCCAAACAAATTATTATTGGATTTGAACGCGAATAGAGGAAACGTCACGTGCTTCGGTAATCAATTTAATGATTCGAAACGCGTTAATAAACAACCGCCGTTGCGTACGTACGCTTAAATTGTCGTGTCGTTAAACGGAATTACAACAGCGAAAGGAAAAAATCCGAATGTTACTGAATCGATACGCAAAATAAGATCGTTTTCGGCGATATGAACGCGGAAATGTCGAGAGATTTTAGTTTCGAGAAGGGGTAACGATTAATCGTAATTTAAAAGCGCGAAACGTATTTTCAAGAACGAAAAAAAAACGAAATCGATTCACGCGTGCCACGTTCGTGTACTATGGTAAGTAGCGTACTTAGACCCGAATTTCGGGAGGGGGGCGGGCGTTAATTTTTAAATAACATAATCGGACGGCCCTAACGAAACAATTATAAACACGAATAGATTATTCGGTTTTAACGAGCACGTTATATTATAACGTGTATCGAAGTTTAAAAATATTTTGGTTTTTCGTTAGTATCGACTAAATATGTACGTAAGAAATTGAATTTTCCTAAACATTTTCGGAGGGTGGAGGATGGTTTAGTATCCGTTAGTGCGCCACCGACTGTAGTCATAAAAAGTAAGGCGTTTATAAACAAATCGGAATTCACGTTTCACTACGTTTATTTCTAAACTTTTATCGTTATTATTATTAGCGCTTTTTCTTAAAATAATATAAACGTATACCGGCACGCGTGATACATAATTGGCAAACTCGGGCGAATTAAGAATGTAATTTAAATTTAATATCGTTTGTTCCCTTTGTTTTACTCAGATACGGTAATTTCAATTCCATATTGTTTAACAATATATATATATATAGGTATGCGGAAATGTACTTAAAGATGTATAGAATATTCGATCGTTTTGGAAATAATACGTTTATTACTCGCTACGTACGATTTAATCAAGTTTTCAGGTTGACATACGGCTAAATTGGTTTAATAAGCTCGTCCCGTTTTGTTTTTTTACTTGCCGCGTTCGCTCGTAATATAACCGCTTAGTATTATAGTAATTGTGTATGAACTCGATCGAAAATTTCGCGCCGTCACAACGCGTAAATATAATCGAATAAAAACAAAAAAAAAACGGCAACACGCGTCAAAAACACAAAAATGTTCGAGAATCGATAAACGCGCGTGTACAGCTAAAACAATTCTACCCGAAAGAATAATAATATTCGCTTTTGTTCGAATCGGGCGAAAAGAATTGAAAAAAGTACGGAAAAAACGCGTTCGTTGTTTTTTCGAAATTAAATTTACGCGCGTGTACACATTTACAAGCACCGCTACGAACACGTAACGCGTTGGACGATAACTTTAAAAATATTTTACTAACCGACGTCGTACATTTATATGTTCAATCGCCTTTACGAATATCAAATAATTATTCCGTCGTACGTCCGAATGTGTTTACGTTTATAATACGCTTATCGTGTACATATATAATAATATTGATACTGAACCGTAATTAACGCAAACGGCGAAAGTCATCGTATTATTTCGCTTAGTTGGAGTACGTCGGTTAAAATAAATAGAAGGACCGCCGTGGCGTAAATAGCGTCGTTCGTAAACCGCGAAAAACTTACGGTCGTTTCTATTACCCGGATACGTTTATTTATTTTTTATTTACGAATCGGGTCTGAAAATTCGCGCCGTCCAAATTACCGCTCGTTTATATTTCCGACGTCGGTACGTATTACCGACACGGGATATATATCTGGCCCGTTAAATAATATCGTTTATATTACGAAACCGGGACATATATATATAACGTGGACGAAACGTAGGGAAATAACGTTAATAATCGTATCGGTTACCTCGAGCGCGCCTCGTTATACGAAAACGATGAACTCGCGACGAATTTCTTCTATACGTAAAAGTCAAGTGGTATATACGTGACGTTGGCCAACTCCCCCGGACTTTTGTTTTTTACGTTACGGGTTTTCTGACGAAACTAAATTTACAATTATTTACGATTCGTCCGGAGTGGATCGGCTGAAATCGGGGGGGGGAGGGGCCAACTTCACGTACGTATATAACGTCAGGTAGATTTGTCTTTACAAACGTTTTTTTTTTTTTGGGCCATTCTAATTTGTTTCTACCGAAAACCCCATCGAATACAGGCTTTTGAGGATTTAACGTCCCCCTTACCGAATCTCTTTACCCTACCGCGTTGCCGAAATCTCTTTTACTCTCAATTCCGTGTCCCTTATCCCGCGAGATTTCTCTTTATCGTCCGTCTACGCGGTGCCGGCGTTTAATCATTTCCTTTGTCCGATAAACGCGATATTCGTATATAGTCGAAATTCCGTTATTTTTCATTTTGTCATCGGCCGTATACGATAATTTTATTTTTTAAAAGTAAAAAAAAGATGTACAATCCGTATACAAAAATACGACGAGTAAACATGGTCATAGATACAAGGTTTGAAGACGTGAGAGGGGAAGAGCGCGTCCATTGGCAACTACTTCCGATTGGAGTTTTATTTTTTCGAGATAGTATCGCGTTAATTAATACTATCTCGTTATTATTGCGTTATTTACGAGGCACGTTATTAGGTCACGAGGCCACTTTCGATCGAGACAACGGGAAGGGTTATTTGGTATTGTAGCCGAGGTTAGATTTGAGATGAGAGTATTCGCACGAGCGCGGGCATTTCATATTGCCATAATAGTAAGACGCGAGCGTTGTAGGCGTTGGAACGTTAGGAGATCATTACGCAAGGTGCGTGGTTGCTGACGTACCAGGAACCGTTCGCGAGAAGTCGAAAATTTATCGCCTGCAACGATCGGAATTAGCGAACTTTGCGTGGTTCCCCAAAATCGGCCGCATACTTACGTTTATTCGTCGTATCCGCGCCATGTTCGCGGGTACCGGTTAGGAATTAAACGACGGCCACGATCGGCATCGGTTAAGTAGAGTAAAATGCTCGTTCGTCGTTTTTTTTTTATAACACTGTGATTCGTTTTTGATCCATATTATCTCGTTACCGGCATTAGACAAGACGCGATTTTCTCGTTTTTGGTATTTTTCGGGCGATTCGCCGACGTTTTATTTTCACCGATTATTCGTTTCCTGTACACTTAAAAAACGTTAGAGAAAGTCGTTAACGACTTTTATTACGCGTCGATCACCGTCGCGTAGGTTTATTAACGATAAATAATTTACATATCGGCGGTAATTACTCGAGTACGTTTTACTTGATCGTTGAACGTTTTTACCGCCGTTTGGGCGCATAATCGTGGATATTATATATATATATATATACATGGTATGACCAATAAGTAACGAGACTAATTTAATGAAATCCGTATATTTAAATATTAAGATACATTGACGTGATCCCCTTCAAAATACTCTCCTCCTACCACTATACACTGGTTCCAACGTTTTTCCAGCTCTTATAACATTTCTAGAAGGCTTCGACTGGAATGTTCTGGAGTACCCTCGTCACGGCGTTCTGGATGTCAGTTGTGGACTCAAAATGCGTTCCTTTCACGGCAAACTTGAGGGAACAAAAAGAAGTCGCAGTGTGACATATCCGGCGAATTGGGCGCTTGTGGCGACACTGCGACGTTTTTAGTGGTAAAAAAAAACCTGTTCCAGACAATCCTGTGAAATGGACATTCATTTGTTCCGCCAAAAGTTCCTTTGGTACCATCTTTGCACACAGTTTTTTCACGGACAAATCATCAGTTAAAATTCGCAGTGTAACCACAAGCGTGGCGAAAAAAAAACAATTTTATTACTTATTGGTTAGACCACGTATACATAGTTTTTCGCGCGTTGTAAAGATGTTCGAAAAACAACGTCGCGGATTATGGATCGATGGGCCGAGAACTACGCGATTGTCGTAATAAAAAGTGCACGAACGGCGGCCGGAAAGCGACGAATAAAAAACGCGACGGAATATTAAATATCGACGTTTACGTACGCGTCGGTGTTTATTTAATCGCCGTGCGGCGAATATAACTCGAATCGATCGACTACGTTGTGTTCGTAATAAAACGTATAGGGTACGCTGGAGTGCGTGTTGATTGTTTACCGCCGGGAAAAAAAATAACTACGGCCTTACGATGATTGACGTTTTTACGGTTTACACGATCCTGTGAGTAAATTTAATACGCT
>JAIPRN010000670.1:0-71105 GCA_025469175.1 Geopemphigus sp. TES_GeoC_2020
TTTTAATAAAACGAACGATATGTACGAAAAAATATTAATAATAAGCCGAGAAAGACGTTTGTCGATACTTATTTTCTCTCTGTCTATATCCCTCTGATGGTATGTATTAGCCAAGTTAATGTCGGAACATTCGTTTTACATTTAACAAATAATCGATAGCAAAAAAGATATATTTCACTGTGACGTTATTTTGAGTCGCGTTCTGCCGAAAGTCTAGTTCAGGCAAATCGTCTCTCACTACATCACCATCATTAGATTGGTGTAACGTCTGTTTTCTTTGTTTCGAAAGCCATTAGCGAAGCTACACGTTTATGACGAACGAATTAATAAAACAGTCGAGTAAATATATTGTAAACGATTTTTTAATAAGGAAATTATTGTCGAGTGTATTAACGACCCAAAAGTAGTAAAATGCGACGTTAAAAAACGAAAAGCATAAGTTAAAAATCGTGTAATCGATGATTTCAATCATCTGAAAACAGATAGCGTGGTATATATATGTATATGCTGACGCTGTGGCTCGTATATACCTATATTTCCTACCGACTGCATGCACGCGCGGCGCCACATATCTATACATGTAATATATACGTAGTCAGTAGAATATATATATATATATAAATGTGTTCGAGCGACGGCCGCTATATAGAGTACTTGTATAGTGAGTGAAAGGAAGAGGGAGAAAGAGTTCGTGTATAATAGACTCATGCAGTCTTATAGTGCGTAAGTGAGAGTGAGTGAGTGAGTAAAGAGGTGGAGCTAGTGCGCAGTTAGCGAGGAGCAGTGGCAGTGCATGGGAGAGAATAGTTATCGGTCTCCTTCATTCTCTCATTCTCTTTTGCTTTTTCATAACGTTACATTTTTTCTCGACTGGGTCCCCGCGCCAAACCCGTCATAAAAAACTTCGTTCCAATAATTATATCGGCGGTGTCCATTTTCGTAATTTTTGGTCGAAATTGTCAATCATAATTCCCTCGGTTACGCGTTCAATTACCGTTGCCGCGTAAGCATTTGAAAAAGTTCAATATCCATATAAAATCTGTCTTTTCATACAGCTGAATGAACCTATATATATATATATATATATATATATAATAAATTGTACGTTTAATTTGCTCTCGAATAAAAAAGTGTTTCAATTACCTACTTAAAATCGTTTAATAAAAACATAAATTTTTACAGAAATAATACGACGTACGTGGAATTGGTCTGGAGGATTTGAAAACGTGTTCTCTAGATTTCTAAATAGGAATGTGGTTAATTTGAAGTGAAATATTCTTTTTAATATCCATTTTAACTCGAGGTTAATATTTTTTTTCGTGTCTTTAACAGTTCACCAACTACTTTTCCGTGGTAAACGATATAGTTTTTAACCACCATCGATTTTGGCTTAAAATTAATAATTTTAAACTAATATTTAATCCCCCTCTCCGTCGTTAAAACCTTTCGGGGGTGGTTTTTTGAAATTAAAATATAGCGAATACGTTTTTGGATCTCGCTGTGTGTGTACTTGGCCATTTAAGTTTATCACGTGAATAATTATTCTGTTTCTTGTTTCGTTTTCTGACCACGAAGTGGTAGACACGAATATTATTTTTAAAAAAAATGATTTAGAAGTGTTTACAATATGAATTTTGTACACGTTCAACGTCGTTAATTTTATCACGCGAGTTGAGATAAATGCAAAATGTTCTTCGAATTCGGTTTTTATTTGTTAACTACAATGACTGTTTAGTTATCGTTCGCTATAAATAATAATAAAACTATTATAATTTAAGGAGAACAATGTTTTTAGTGTACCGTTTAGCTTAATATTTTTTTTTAAACTCGTCCGTAATTTATAAATTGACTTTACAATTAGCCTGGTTGTGTATTAACCAAGCAAGTTTCGATTGTATGTCCTTAAAGTCGAACTGCTTGATTACATTGTCGTTGAAAATGTCTATTCGTTTCGTCGATGCATTTTGTTTCAGGTTCTTAGTCATTATGTTTGATATAACATTTTCAAAATGGAATTCTAGACAGCTGTTGAAAAACAATAGTTTTTTTTTCTTATAACGGCAATATAAGTTTTATAAATATTTCTGGTCCTATACAATATGCGAACTATTCTTTTTTCATTTAGTATTTACGTATAAACTAAATAATAAAATATCTATACGTCGTTAAATAAATGTCGTTCGTCTATTTTTCTCACAAATAAAATTGTTTATTAGTATGGTCGTATCGTGTGTTTGTAATACGATTTTGAAAAATTACGTAATTTAAACTTAAATTCAACGACCGCGTTCAAATTCCTTTTTTGTAATTGATTAGACATTCGGATTATCATAGTTAACTGTTAAAATCGATTAGAGAGGACAAAAATCTAATTTCAAATACGAAAAACGATTGGAGCGAATTATGGTAATCGGAAAATCGATCGAAATCCTTACAATTCACCTTAGTCGATCACGACGCGGGTTTCAACAAGTCGTGTATATTTTTCACGTAAATATACTTTTCGATTTGTCGAAATCGTAACGGCCACTGTTCAGTCGACATATGACTGGACACGTGCTAGACGGTTGTTTTAAAAATAAAAAATTTCAAAGGATATAACGAGAGCCGAACAATTTTACATATTTATCTTATTGTTATTAGAGATTATGTATAGAAATTCGTTTCGGACATCGAAAATTGAGTGTACGAAATCGGTTGTTCCTTGTACGAGTGCCGCGCGATTCATTAGGCGAACGGATTTTGCCGGTAGATGTTTTGTGGTTTGGGAATACAAATATTCGCAATAACGTTACACGGGCGCACGTTACTGCGGATACGCTTAGCCGACAGCAACCGGTGAATGTTCGCGTCCGACCAAAATAATTCGTACTCGTTGATCGCGCGAATATCCGTTGGATAATGAACGTATGTACTAACGGACGACGAGCGTACTTAACGTTCGTTCTCAATTATTACGGAGCAACGAAACTACGTTAACCTAAATGTTATCGCTAACGTGTCGCGTTAAATAGTTCGTAACGAGCGGTCCAACAGTTTTGGGTTCCGGTTACGCGAAAATTGTCGCGACGACAAATCGGAACGAAGTACGTAATTATTCGTTATCGCGGTAACGATATTCGCACCCCCCTCCCCAACAGGCTTAACTTACGTCTACGAATCGCTTCAATTCTTACACACACACACACACACTCACTTCGGGCACACGGATAGCGTCCCACTGCTGGCGGTCAGTTTGTAATTGGACACCGGTAATGACGACGGGTCTTCCATGTTGAACAACCGGTGCGGTCTTATCTCCACGCCGTGGTAGTCCTTGTTGATCAGATTCGGTACGGAGTCCGCGTCGGACGTCTCCGGGTCCTGTGTATCCACGTGGTTCTCGATCAGGTTCACCAGAAACATCATCTCCACCGACTTCTTCTCGATCTCCCTGATGTACCGCAGGATATTCTCCTCGGTCGGCAGATTGTTCATGAACAGCCGCTCATTGCACGACGTGTTGATTTTCAACTTCGCGAACATGCTGTAGATGCGATTGAAAAATTCCGTCTGCGTGTCCTTCAGGTGGCCGATTAGCTCGCGCGCGGACTCGATGTTCTTCTTGTTTTTGCATATGGTGTCCAAGTGAAATTTCAGCTCTTGGGCTTGGCCAGTGTCCCTTTCGCGATTCGTGGACACTCGGTCGGTAGCGACGCTCTGAGTTACCTCGGTCGTCGTCTCCAAGTTGGCGAGCTGTTCAATGGAAAACGGGCGGTTTATGGTTTATCGTCGTCGGGGCCATCGCGGTTAAATGTTTTGGGTTTTTTTTAACGTTCGAACGTCTATGTCTCGACAATTTATAATAAATATATATATATATAAAACGAACGGTCCTTATTTATATAACAATATCGCGGACACCAAACGTATCGAGCCCGAGAAATGCTATTCCGATAACCAAAAATCGCCAATGTTTTCTGATTAGTCGGTTTTGAAAAAAATCTGAAATTCTTTACAGACACACGCGCGCGCGTAATATCTAACGTTTTCAAATTTATAATTTCGATTTTATAAATAAAAATGTACGCTTAAACCGAATAGAGTTACGAGATTGACGCCTTGTAAATACGTTTAATATTAGTCTAAGTAAGCAATTTTATTTTTCGTTTAAAAACGCAAGAAGTCTGTACAATATTTCCGGATTGCTTATTTTAATTAATATTTGAATTTGAAATATCGTCTCCGCCCGTTGTTTTATTATATTAACGTTTTAACGTTGTACGATAACAAATAATAATTATTTATGACGCCGAACTGAACTTCACGTTCCGAGGGAAATTATACTATATATTTACACTCGTCCGTAAAAAAATCTCCGTAACCGAAATGTGTACCCGTGATTTTTTAAACGTTTAAGTATATTCACTAGAAAAAGTCTTAAACAGCGACACGAGCATCTTAAAGCGTTATCGCAGTGCCTGTATAAGAGTACCGTCGAATCTTTTTTTAATTTACACATATGGGTGCTTAATTAATGAATAATTTATAAACTTACTTGTTCTTGAAAGTATAACAGAAGAAGCACTAAACCGTATTTGTTACAATTCATTTTATCGATGTTGACCATAATCGATTTTAAATCGTGGCTTTCGCTGATATAAGTCAAATGTTTTATAAAGTCGCTATATTTCTGATTTTGCGAGCTTTGTTTTTGATCTACATTTTCCTTGTCCGTAGACGATACTCCGTATACGTTCTGAACACGTTTATTTTGACGAACGGTATCTAAATAAAACGATTTTTTCGTCAAATTTAAACGTCGGCTTATTTTATTTATTTATTATATTTATACTTCCATCCCTCTTTTAATAACCCAATAATTATTGTTTAAACATGATTACTTGGAATTTTAAACGACGAGCGTTTTTCAAACGAGATTTAAAACTTACAACGTAAGATTGAAACTGTTGTGTCAGTTCCGTCGTGCAACGATAAAGGTAAAAATAAATAACGCGTCGTTTTAATTTCTTAAATAGTTAATACGTTTTTCTTTTTTATCGGACGATATAATTATAAAAGGCTACGAAAGATGTCGTCGAAAGTATTTATCTCTTCAAATTTAGTAACGGGTGTTTGATCTTCGAACCAGACGCCCACTGTTCAAGATTTGTGTTTTGGTTATGTTATCCGTCAGACAGAAGGAAAGCGTTCGAAAATTCCCGTCAACATTAATAATACGTAATAATACATCGGCCTGTCGATAATTAATATCTACGAAAAACGTTTTTCGCGAAAACATCGCTTGTAATTCGATTTTGAATCGCACATTTCGCGTGTAAATAAATAAATAAATAATCGTATTTCTGTTACATTCCGGTCAGATTTGATTCTCGTTTAGTCCGAATCGTTTACTTAAAAATCATTTTCGAACAAAATAAATTAAAAATTGTTTACGTTTTATTGAACGGTAGGTACAATCGGGCGCAACTCATATTTCCTGGCCGTACGCGTAAACGGGTAATGACTTATTAATTAAAATTGCGACTTCGGCATACTTACATTTTTTGCGTAGATATTCGTAGTACTCGCGGTCGACTTTTAATTTTGTTTTCGCCATATTGATTCGTTTTTTACGCTGTTTTTCTTCCAGCTCGTTGAACTCTCGAAACGTCCTTAAAATGTTTTCCACCTTGTCCCTAAAATGTACTCGATTCGTATAATTATTACGCACATACAAACGCTTCGTGTGTCGGTTTTATTTTACTCGGCAATTATTGACAGCGAATAAAAAGTGCACCAAAATTTAAGAAACAAACTAAACGAAAAGTGCGTACGTTTTGTATATGTTGTACGCATTTTTCGTGGCGATTTTGGTACGACGCGGGTTTGTTTTTTCGCTAAATACTCGAAAGTAAAAAAAAATAGTACCAGCGGTGGTGAATTATCTACGTCGACAAAGGTCTTAAAATTGTATTATTATTCGACATTTTGAAACAACGGTAAATCGTCGTAATCCAAATACTAGGCTGAATGACTACAGTAATTGATTATAATTAACGATAAATATTTTGTTAAAATATTATAAACGCCTAGACTCGTATTACGTTTGGAACTTTCGACCACAACATTTTTAAAAGTAATAACAGACACGTCGACAACTTTACCGGTTTTTTCGTCCATTTTTCGGTGGTTTACTTTACGCTTCAGGCATTTATTAGAAAATTCTAAACATGTGATGTATTCAAGTACGTACCGACTAGATGAAATTCGCTACATGTCAAGATCATTGTTGATCGAGAACTCGTTAAAATCGTTAATAATAATAAAACCGAGGCGTTATTAGTTTCGTTTAAAATCGAAACCCGACGAATTAAGCGAACCGTCGTTTACACTGTGGGTTTAGCAGGAAAAAATATCAAAATACGACGGGGACGAATATTCGATCTTTCAAAAGGCATTTATCCTTTGCCAATATTGTTCAAATACCGTGTAGCGTGATATTCCCGTGAGTCCGTAGACAAATGTGTTGTAGCGAGTGAATGAAAAAATATTCGACGACGGTTTCGAGTAAAAACTTCTCGTTGGGACATTTAATATAACAATTGTACCCGTTTGCCTTTGCTCCGACGTCTAACCGCGGATATTATTAATATTTTTCCGTAATTACTTAATTACGTCTACTATTGAACGCTCGTTTCGTAAGCACCTAATACGCGATTAAACTATATTTGTTTAACGCAAGTCCCGTTTTAAATCGAATGGACGAAGAAAACTGGTTCAGTATACTCGCGTAAATTTCACGTCACTGAACGAATCGTTCGTTTTCCCAAAAAAGCCCGAATAACCACGGTACGAGTTATTAACAAAAACATACTGGCGCAAGAACGAACGATACATTTAAGGAAAACAAATCTGTACGACGATTTCGAAAGAAATTAGTAAATTAAACGTGGAATGTACACGGACCTTTCTTGGCGACATTGTGAAGAAATTTCGTTACAATTTTGTAGAATTGACGTTTTCGTCTTCAATTTATTTTTAAGCGAATTATACATTTGTCTTTTTTGTTCCGCAGATTTTAATATATAATTCATTTCGTTTCTTATTTCCATTTCTTTTTTCAGCTCTTTGTTGTACAATATTGTTTTCTACAACAAAACGTAATCAATTCGTTATCATATTGCACGATTTTTTTTCCATCGCTACTTACCGTATACAATAGGCTTTTTAAATCTGAAAAAGTTTTCTGGCTGCTCGTTTCGTTTAATTCGAATTTTTTAAATTCTTTTTGTGATTTATGCGATTTATATTGCCACCAACTAATTTCCGCGTTTGTATCCAATAAATATTTCTTTAATCTTTTATAATTCAACGTCACTAGTAGACTTTTGTTGTGTAGTTTCATTATTTCTCGATGATTACGTTCATCTTGTATTCGTATGGAATTGTGTAATATAGCTTTTAAATTTTTCACGGTTTCCTTGGATTTTTTATCCTCCAGCTTCTTCGTCATTCTAAAAATCGTTTTGTTCAATAAGTCGGACGTACTTTATCTACTATTTTCGTCTAAGTGCGTATCGTTTAACGGAAATGGATACCGGCCGTTTTTTTTATACCAAACCGTACTTATTTCTTGTGAATTATACCAAGCGACTTAACAATCTGCTATAATTTATGAAAATAGGATTCGAATTGGTCGCAAAGTTTTCTCGAGGTCGACACTCCCACATTTTTTAATCCCGACGTATAACATCGCTTTAATCCGATTATAATTTTAAATATAATAACAGCGGAATAAAACAATATCGGTATGTCTATCTCAAGTATATTTCGTGTTCCATCTGTTTTTAAAGTTGTTACCACATTTACAAATTTATTGATACTATCATTGACAAAGAATCCATATTGTAATTAATTGCATTTGTATATAAATTCTAATTTATGTAATTATTATTAACCATAATAATAAACTGATTGTAGTAATTAACGACTAATAATAACGATAAATTATTTTGTCGACGTTCAATAATTTAGTGCGATTATTTCGCGTTCGTCAACGTCTTAACCGAATATGTATTATACTTGGCGGGCTACATACATTAATGATCATTTTACTATCTCACAACACGCCCGTGGTTACACAAAGTTATGTATTCGATGTTGTCTATAGTTAACTTGTTGAAAAATGGTCGGTATTTAAAGAATATTTTCGAACGAATCGCTTTCATAAACGTTGGAAAAAAAATAAACGTTTTCATAAACGTTCGGAAGCGGTTAAAAAAATTATAATTGCAAAATAACGTTACTTCTCTTTAAAAAACATTCTCTACGTATTTCTTAATACACGTTTACACTTGTTCAATCCTAATTGAGTAACGGAGTAACGTTATTTCGCTATATTTCCCGGTGGATAGACGGAGATAACTGACGGAGGGCGTAATACCTTTTTAAAATTAAAAACGAATAAACGTTTACTTATTATCGAGATGGTATTTCGGTAGCATTAGGGTCGGTAGTTTAGTATTAATCTTAAACTTCATCACATTCTTTTGGATCGACTCAGCGGAGCTTTCCCGACTGGATAATATACTTTTGGTCGCCATTACATCGAGAGTCAGTAAATTTCTGTTCGCGATCGACGATTATAAGTAGTAGTCGGTAAACAAAATTTTGAGAAATTTTTAATTAAAACGCTACGATAACTTTAGTACAACGAAAATATAAATTACGTTTATACCTAATATGAAACTATGGTTAAATATTACAAATTATCACACACAAAAAATTTAGCCAGTCGATAACATTTGATTATAAAAGTCTCGTAGAGCGCTTGTAAATATTACGACTGTTCGACGGATGTATTCGTCCAGCCCGTTTATCGCGTCCGATCGCCGCGATTCGATAGGACGCGAATAATTAGCGCGGGCGTTCGACGGTATTTTTTTCGACCGAAAAATTGGCGGATACAATACCGGATTCGAAACCGTCGTTGGTCACGCGAATTGTGATAAGCGACCCGCGCGCCGACAACGCAACGTTATCAGCGACTGTTTTGGTCGATAACCGTAACGATACCACTCCGTGCGACACCCTACGTCACGCTTATCACTTATCAGTGTCCTAACATTGGCCAACAATAGTGCGTAGGCGCGTTCGTGTATCGTCGACGCGCTATTTATTGTTTTCGTACCGTCGCCCGAAATTGTTCGCGTTCGCTTCAAATAATACGCGGGCATTTTGTTCTTCGTTACTAAAATAACCACCGCCGACTGGGTCGTTCGTTTAAAAACAAATTTAAAAGCGCCGTACGAAATGTCCGCGGTCAAGAATAAAAACATTAAATGGTCGTTGGACTTCACCAGGTACACACACCACCAGTTCGCGGCGTCCATTCGTTCCGCGCACAACAGTTGTTCACTAATTTTAATCGTGCGTGATTTACAGGAACAAACACGAAAAGTCGTCGGATAATGTAAGCCCACCCGGATATAGCCAGTCAATCGGTCTGAATGGAACAGAACTGTCGAAAGACAGCGAATCGACCAGACTTATTATTAAAAAATCTTGGGATCTAGCTTTAGGACCTTTGAAACAAGTATATTGTTGACGCGCCTAATCGCGATTTTTTATAACTTACATAGTTAGCCAATTTTGTTTCTAATACTGTGCCGTCATTAGGTACCAATGAACTTGTTTATTATGTACATGGCCGGAAACTCTATTTCCATATTTCCAATCATGATGGTCGGTATGTTGATCGTACGTCCAGTGAAAGCGTTGTTTGCACTACAAACAAGTATATCGACAATATTTACGTTATTACGCCCGTTGTACCTTTTTAATATTTAATATTTCAACGATCACGCTAAATTAAATAAATCAGTTTCGTTTCTCGATGTTATAATAGTTTTTTCGTTTTTTCGCAGCGTTCAAGACCATCGAAGGGACACACGCTTGGGGTCAAAAGTTCATATTCTTTATCGGCAATTTTATTAATATTGTGTTAGCGTTGTATAAGTGCCAGTCAATGGGTTTGTTACCAACGCACGCGTCGGATTGGCTCGCTTTCATCAATCCGCCCATCCGAATGGAATACTCTGGAGGTGGATTCGTTTTAAGTTAATGGAAATGCGTTTGTAGAATGTGTTACAAAACTAAAGCGTCAAATTATTAACTGCTCCACGTGGAAATGGTGATTTTTTTGTGGTTTTTTTTTAGGGTTTTTACTATAAAAATTGTGCGTAAATTATTTTTGTTAATTTTGTATTACTCTCATTCTCCTTTTTTTTTACTATGGTTCTGTAATATTGAATAATGATTATTTGTTAGTATATACCTGGTAGTATATAGATTTTTTATATTGTAGCGTAATATGTAATACAAATACAATTTAAAAACCTACGATCGATGATGTTCTTTTATAATTCTATTATTGATTTAACAGTTTTAATTGTTAATTAGTTTAATATAAATTAGGAAATACACGTGTAAAATAGTAAATACATTTTCCTATATCGTTAAATGAATTAATAAGTTTAAAGCTTACTAATTATATTCGTTTGTAATTTAACTCAGTTACTCATCTAATCTGTCTAGTTTTTTAAATAAAATATATCACGTTTAAAAAGAAATTCAAAAAAATTATCGATGATTAAAGCGCTAAAAGCTTAATACCGCATTTTATAAATTAAAATTGTCAATTTTTATAAATTTGTTTAATCAATTTATAGTGTAAATTACTATTTAATACATTAAAATTTTTAATATATGCTTTAATGAAAATTAACTACAAACATTGTTTTAGTCTGAAACACCTATCTCTTCTTGGTATCGTTTGCACATTAAAAATTTTTTAATAAATAAAAGGCATCATAAATTACATTTACACAACAAACTTAATTTGGCTTTAAATTCCAACATATGATTAAAAATGCTAATATTACTTAATCCTTTTTAGTAATTGACTTGGTTTCTTAAATTTAGTTTAGACAAACAAAATGATAGTTAATTGACTTATATATACATTTACACTATTATATATATACATTCATACAGTCAAACATACACACACACACACACACACAGAACACATCTAATATTTCTATCATTTATCTATCGTTGCGATACAATTATAGTTTAACTATAATAAGCAATTTTCATACTTTTATCTAAAACATGGAACACTTTTGGCTTAATAAATATGCTATTGAATAGAGTAACGCTTAATCACAACAAATTAGAAATAAGTTTAGAGACTATTTATATTGGTAACATACATTGTATTTGTAGGTAAAATTAATACATATAAAACAACGGACACCAGTCTTTTCTATTCATAATGTATGCGCCATTTTATAATAAAAAAAAAAAAATTTAATTTAATGAAATCAGCCCTTGTCATCTACATATTTTTATTTGAAAATTAACAATCTATAAGATTCACTGTTATTGAATTCATTCGTTCATTTTAAACACGAACCGATTTATTCAGTTTTAAATATTTAAACGCAAATACCAATTGACCTTTTACATTTGACCGATACACAATTTATGACTTGGGTTTAATTATGTCTTCTAAATACTTTTTTACTTTATCTATTACAATATTAGGATCATCAACTTTGGCTACCTGTAATATAACACAGTTTTTGTTAATGTTAGTATAATTTGGAAATCGATAGATACAAATTTATAATAATGAAACATACGTCGTAGTTTTGCGCCACATAAATTCCTGTGTAAACGCCTAAGCCAAGTGATACCTAAAATACAAAAATTAAAAGTAAATAGAATCGAATAATTATTATTTAAATAACATCGTGAACGAATAATAATATTTTTTAAATAGTATAAAAATGAAAAAAATTATTCCAATTAAAAAAATTAAAACTTTTTTAAAATTATTTACTTTACGTTAAATACGTAACTATTATAATCATTACACAGTTCTTAGGGTAAATTTATTTAATTTACAATTTGTATGGTATATATTTTAAAGTTCAAAATATAAACGTTTTATTATACTAAATAAATATTTAACGAGGTGGTTTGTCGTGCATTTATCCATTAACTCGATAGAAAAGTTTTCATCAACTACTGTGAATAAACTACCCATGTTTGTTTGAACGTGAAATAAAATAATAAATGGAAACATTGAAAGTGTCCGAATAAGATTTACAATATAAACACATACGTTTACTTTTAAGTAAAATGAAATATTAAAAAATACGATTAAATTTTCCGTTCGAAGCAAAATTACTTTTGTCGAAAAATAATATATTAAGAGTTCGTTCGCGATTATTGTTATAAGCATTTTAAACATTTTCGGTTTGAAAAGTAATCGTAGACCAAAAAATGTTGTAAAGGTGCTCGTTTAAGAACGTATGACCTTAGCGGATCTATTTCAGTTGATAAAAAATTAGTAAATAAATAGAAACGACAACGCGACGTTTTTGGAAAGTTAAAATAGATATTTTTAAACCGGTTTCGACGGTTAATAATTGTACAAAATTATTTATGCGTTTCGCGACGTTGATTACTGATAGGATAAAGCGCTACGGCCGAAAAACTCGAATAATATTTCAATAAAATAACTCACTAAATGCGAAAGGACGCCCATGTTGTACAAAGGAATATGGTTTTGTAGAAAAAGCAAAAAGGCAATTATTCGATCGATTTTCTCGCCAAACGACATTTACGAGCAAGTATGAACGGAGAAATTGCAACAACGATGGATATCAGCGTATGCCGTGTACGGACGTCCAGTTATCACTCACAACGTCCGTGATAACCACGGCGTCGTTATCAAACGACGAACATTAATCGCGGTTGTTAACCTGCGGTTGAACGGTTTCTACCTTCACGGAGTGTTGATAAAACCTATTGTCGAGTTCGCGAGTAGTGAACTGGAAACTTTCGCCAAACTCGTTCGTTGTCGATCTTTCGTCGTACAATTTGTTACATCACTTCCGGCGCGCACGAAACGACTCGGTGGCGAAAATTATTCCGTAGAATACCACGCGACGATTCGAAATCATGTACAAAACGGGCGTCCATTCTATCGTCAACGTCACGGCTCCGTCGATGGAATGCGCGAAGGTCTTAGCCCAGTAAGTATACGCCGCCATTATGTACCGTCCAGCTAGGAAACGCGCCACGTAAGAAATACCCGTTCAATATACGTACCGTCGATGGTCGTTCGTCGCAATCTTGCGCGCGTCGTACGGCGACATAAATCTTGGCACCCACCATATAACGTCGACGTTCAATTTTATTTTTGCGTTTTATCGAAACGTCAATTCGGACGCGTCGGTTACTCCGTTCGATTTATTCGAAAATATTCTGGCGTTTTAATCGTGACAATATCGTCGCAATAATACGACAATAAGCCGATAAATGTACAAGTATGTCGATAAAAACCGTTAAAACGCCACTCTCATTCTATTCCTTTACGTATTAATATTATTCGCTCCTGACAAATGGGTCTATATGTCGATCGTTTCCAATAAATAATACGACCTAATTGGTTATCTTTTTTATTCTGTTGATCTTCCGAACTTAGGTTAAATATTGAAATAGTGAAATCAACTATTTTTATACGGTAATACGGTTTATAGAACTAAAATCCTCTTGTTCAGTTAACTAGTTAATTTTGGTAATAGCCGAATAGAAAAATTTAAATCGCTAATTAAAATATCCCGATAAATGTAAATATCGAATTTATCTAAGTGCGTTATAATGGTCATCGATTATTTTCGACGTACTAAGTAATAAAATGTCAAAAAGCCGTATGTATGGTTCTTTGTTGATAATCCAGTTTTGAGAACAAAGTTGTAAATAATTTGCCAATTTACAAACGTACGTAAATGAAATAAATTTGTCTTAATTTATATTACAGAGGTATTATACGTAATGATCTGGCAGCTTGCGTCAACTTGCTTCCTAATGTTACGTCCTTTTATAAATGGAAAGGGGAAATGAATATGGATTCAGAAACTTTGATGGTAACAAATATCAAATATTATTATTAATGTTAATTTAAAGACTTTAATAACTGCGAATTCAATTTATATTTTCATTTTACTTGAATATTAATTTATTTTCGACGTTCATTTTTTTAATATATTTAAATTGATTTGACGAATTAAATAATCATACTACGAGTAACTAATTAAGATTAATTTTTATTATTAATTACGATAATAATACGATAAATTCTATATGATTTTTATTTTATTTTAATTTACCCGTTATTTTAAAAATAATTCTATATTACATATTGATTTACTATATATTATTCTGTTTACAAGATTAAATTAATAATTAATTACATTAATCAAGAATTTTTTTTCATTTTTATTATTATACGAGCTTAAACGTTCAAACGTAATTGTTTGTCATATTAAGGCAATAATCGTTGAAACTTTTTATATTAAAATGATCACAATAAACATTTACATTAAACCACACTTTTTCTATTACGTATCAAGACATACTCAGTTAATTTCATTTTTATTTAACTTTTATATGTTTTCATATTACTTTTAAGTTGTATGCTGAATCTTTAAAATTGTTCAAAGGAAGGAGATTTAATAATATTCGATTTACTAAATTTTCTAAAATAATAGTAATAATAACTAATTAAAATGTTATTTTATTATCCAATTTCTTTTTAATTTATCCTTTTTTTGTATAGATTATTAAGACACGTACATCAAGAGTAGAAGAATTGACTAATTACGTGAAGTAAGTATCAAAACTGTGTTTACATTTATTGACAAATTATAATTTCACATCATATTTGAAAAAATATAACAATATGTTTCAAGCGACTAATTGGTTTGTGTTCTATGGTTATAATATGAAGTATTTCCTATTTTCTAATAATAATACCTATTGGTTAGGTCTACCTATATTTGTTTATAACTGAAATTTAATTACTAATGTATTTCATACTATATTTGTTTTATGTGCAGTGTATTACATTTTTGATATTTTATTTTTAGATTACATCACCCATATGAAGTCTGTGAAGTAATTTCCACTAAGGTTGGTTAAATATTTGATTTTTTTAAAAATTATATTATATGTTAAGTATTTTATTTTTATTTTTTTTGTAGATTGAAAATGGAAGTGATCCATACTTGGAATGGATATCACAATGTGTACCAGAAATTTCCTACACCGATAAAACAAACTTGCCCGAAAAAAAGGAAGACAATAAGGATTAAAACTTTTACTATTTAATTGATTATTTAATAAAATTATGAATTAAATTAAGTTTAAGTCTATACGGTTTAAATTATGTGTAATTTTTCCATTACAAAATGTTTATATTATTACAAATTAAATTTATGTATTCGTATACAAATAGAGTAGCTGGGCAGTGATAAATATTCATTCAGTAATTGAAATGTATTTGTAATACCTCATTTTTGAAATGTGTAGTGTTGTTCAGTTGGCTATAAATTTGTTTAAAGAATCCAAAATTGTTCATTGAATATAGTTTCCATTGTAAACCAAAATGACAAATTAAAAAATGTTTATTATATAATATTTTTAAAAAGTGTTCAATAAATAACTGTTCAACTCTTGTATTAAACATTAAAATATGTTAAGTAGATTGTAAATGATAAACATTTTGTTAGTACACAAAAAAAAAATATATATATTGTCACAAAGAGAACACTTATTTTGTAATTAACTGTTTTTTTTATTTTTTATTTTTTACTAGAATACTCTATTTTTTTTAAATTTCTATTTTTACTAGAATATTCATCTGTATCAGATTCAGTACAATAAGTCGAAGTGAATTACTTAAATTATTATGTTGTCATGGACGCTAGACCATCCAGCGACGGCACTTAGGCGTTGGTTTATTATTTATATAAAGTTGTGAGGATGTAAGGTACTATGTTAATTTAAGAAGTCTAATTAACTGTAAATTTTAATATTATATGCCTGGAAAGTGTTCACGTATAATCAAAATAATTATAAAAATGATCGATCGATAAATTTATTAGTTATTAATATTATACAAATTGATTTTGTATTGGTTCCAACCTTTAAAACCATGCCGTTAAATATAAGACTTGCCATCTGTTCTTATCCTCTGCAGCCTCCCTACAAATGCCTTTTGCTCCTATTGTTTTTGTATACTTTATGTAATCTAAACCTATACTTACCCAGAGGTCTGTTTCTATGGGATCTTTTTTTGTCACTTGCCTAACTAGGGATCCTTGCTTACATTAGGCATGGTTCACTTATATCAATTTATTGTTTTTATTTCTTCAACTATGTGTCAGGTCCTTCAAATTGCATTTGGAGTTCATAATTATGTAATTTACTCTATTGGTTTTACTGTCCATATATCTTTCTTAGCACTTACCATTCAAATATCGCTCGCTTCAATTCTTCAGCTTTTTTCAGTACTAATGTTTAAGAACCACATAGAACAATAGGTCGTAAAAGTGTCACGTACATCCTTATTTTTAAATTTCTAGAGAGATCTAGATTTCAGGACATTTGCCAATCCATAATATCCTTTATGAAATCTTTATATGAATTAATTATTAATTCATTACGGCAATTAGTGTAACAACGATCAAAGGCTTTTTAAACATAATTCTATATTTAAAATAAACCGTTACGGATATTAATCGAATTGTTTATGAAGTAAAAATACTCTTGTATTGCATGGCAATTTTTTTATGTAAACGTTCGACCCAAAATAGCTTTACAATTAAATATTATTGTTTAATCGGCAAATTGATTGTAATACATTTTGTAACGTCAAGTGGAAAATGGTTAAATAATATTTAAACCCGAAGGGATTTTATTTCATCGTTTAAGAAATTTGAATTCTATCGCTGAAACTGAAACTGTGGAATATAGTAATCGAGAACAATTATATCGACGCCGATTAAATATATGTTTTTTTAAAAGAAAGCTGGGAGATTTCATAAATTAAATTAAATGTAGCTAAAAAATGAACAGGTTAATTAAGTATAATATTAAAATTGGTAAACAATTTACTAACGTTTTGTACAAATATGATTTTTTAAACGTTTTGAAAATGTTTAAAAACGCCTGATGTGTAATTATATTTTTTTTTATAAGCTACAAATATTACGGCACTTATAATAGGTCAACAATAACACTGAATTTCCGGATAACACGATTAGATATAAAAAGAAACACACTTAAAACCAAAAACAAGATAGTAAATTAATGAGCAAACAAATATAAGCGTGAATAAAAAACAACAAGAACGATACGGATTAATGGCAGATAAAATTATACTAAAAATACCGATAGTTATTGTATTCGTTTTTAAACTAAAAACTACAAGTTTTATTACAATACGTGTCGACCGTGTGAAATGAATTAACTACGTATACAATTTTGTTGTAATATTACGTTACGAATGAACGACGAATCCGCCGTATTTGAACGAAAATTGTAAACATAAAGTGACGGGACCGTTTCGAAATGTGTACGAAACAACGTTTCGACGTTTTTCAATTTTAGGTTTTGCGAAAAATTACAAAATCTTCGGTACGTTTTCTTTCCGTCCAAACAATCGGTTCAATAATCGCCCCGCGAACGCGTTTTGCGTTTCAAACGTTTTCGGTGTACCCGCGAACGTCGAAAAAGTCACAATAAACGTCGGAATCAAACGTATCGAGTGATCACGTACGCCATCACTAAAGACGTTATGTCGTATTTGACCGAAACTCGCCCGAAAGGCGTCGGGAATTGTACGTAAAATATAATTAATAATTCGATTACAATAAATCCAAAAACGTCCGCGTACGAAATGGTATTGCGTTACGTTTGGAAACGAACGCGATTCGAATTCTTCATTTCATCGATATTTTCGAACAAAACGACGATAAACAACGGTGTACTACTCGCTTAAAATAAATCTATTTAATCGATCGTACACGTAGGACGCCGTGTATTTCGACTACACGAAACGACCCCGTACGTTCGACGAGGGCGATACATAAATTTTCGAGTTCGTCGAAAATACGTTGGCGGGAAAGTGACTATTACTACTGTCGCAGTCGTGAACGTCGATGTCGGTCTACCGACGTTTCGGAAAATTGTCGAGGGGTGCCGCGAGTGACGACGACCCATAACCAAATACCGTGACCGGTCGGTTACGGATGGGCGGGTGAGCGGCGGCGGCGGTGGCGTTTTGTTTCTCCGCGACGCGTTATCTCTACCGCGGGATCCGACCAATTGGCGCACGAACGCGACATTTTCGTTTCGACGCGTTCGGCGTCGTCTATTTTTGCCGCCGTCGAACCGTGTTCGCACCGCGTCGTCGTCTCCTTTTCCCGTCACGAATTTCCTCGTCGATTATCGCGCGTTCGTTGCCCGCGCGAGGCTCATCGACCGCCGAACCCGGTGTACCCCGCCGTGTGCCACCAGAACAACAGTCGTTCTTTTATCCGGTAAGGTCGACGGTTTTGCTTTTGCGTTTCGCCGCGTCTCGTTTATTCGTTACTGTCGTGTTTTCTCCCATCCGCGCCACCCCGGATACCGTCCTCGTGGTCGCTATTAGTTGGCTACGTTTCCATTCGTTTGACGGTCCCATTTAATGCCGTCGCCGTCCAGACGTTTCGTGACGTCCAATGGCGGGCGTGATCGCCGTTTTTGTGTTTTTGCCGGCCCGTTTGACGGCGGATCGAAAACCCTCGACCGCCGTATAATACGTGTTGTCCCGTTCCTAGCTTTTGCATAAAAAACGAAAAGGACGTTATATTCCCGATTTTTGCCGTTATACGTCGATACATTCTGACGTAGTACATTTGCCCAATTCTGAATACCTAATAACCGTATTCATATTGTAACTCGATTCTTTCTATATCGGCCAAAACCATCTTAGCTGATATGAAACGACGACGCCTAAACATTTACATACTTCTAAGCGGATATGACGTTGGAATAACGATTATGCTTTTGGTCATTCGCAACATTTTATCTCTATCGAAATAAAATACAACGTACCTCTAGATGTTGTCAATTATGTTTTTTTAAATCGTTGAAAGTATTTTGCGTAGTATCTTAGCCATACATTAACAGCTATCACTATTACGTACTCACGCACATAATTGTAAAAATTATTAACAATACAATAGAGTTAATAATGAACGTCTATTTTCAAATATCTGTTACTAAACTCGTAGTAATTATATCGTACATTTATGTTTTAGACCATGGACAACACTTGCACATATTGCCAGGACGTTATAGACAGTTTGATCGTAGTGTGTTTGGAATGTTCATACTTTCAGTTATGTATGACTGTAAGTATATTAAGATTTCTCGATTATCCTGTTTAACAGATTCAGTTTACAAAAGTCGTTTTATACGTTCATTTATGTTTAGTGTTTTAGTCACGGAGCGGAAATTGGCGAACATAAAAGTAATCATGGATATAAGTTAAAAGTAAGTAGCTGATTTATTTAAACGTTTTATCGTTCGGTTGATATTTTTTGTTTTATTGACGTTGTACGATAATTGATTAACAGGATATAAAATATTTATATTATCTATCAATATTTAGATTGTTTATAATTATCGATATTTGGTGCGAAGCGAACGAAACTTATTTAAATTTAAAAATATTGTATGTTATCGAGATAAAGAATTAAGAGTGTAACCTAAAGATTTTTAGAAAACTTTTAAGAGTTAATTATTTCTGAATAAATTATGTACCTAGTGTTCATAATTTTTATGTGATTAATCGTGTAGTCCGAATCATTTTATATTCATGAAACTTGCTCAAGGAGTACTTTTAATAAGTTTCGAACTGTTTTTATTAAAAATTGAAGTAGACTTCATCGGGCAAAATATAGAATAATATTTTATTTATACAAATTATATTTAGTGACATTTTTAGTGATAACGTATATTATTTAATGTAAGTTGAATTTTATACATTTAATGTAATCAATATCAAATAATGAACGTTTATTATTGTTTTTGAAACGATTATTTATCTAATATGATCATTCTGTTTCAATTTTACGATTAATTAAATTCATAATTGATATTAAATTAAATTGTTATTATTAATTATATTTTAATAACTGCGCTGGTTTGTATATTTATAAAAAAATTGTGTCTAAATCCAATATATTTAAGTTAAACGCATAATAAATAGAAAATGTATTAATAATATATTTATGTATTTTGAAAAATTTAACACAGGAATGTGTATTATAATACATTATTGTGTTTTTGATAACCTACATAATGGGCAATTAATTTGAATAAAGTTTTTTATATATATAAATATGTGTGTGTATGTATACATAGAATTAGTTTTTCTTGTATTTGTAGTTTAGGTATTTAACGTGAAATTAATATTTTAGATATTTAGATAATTTATGTTATTGAAAAATCAAACATATTTTTGCAAAATTCTGATGTATTTTATGTCGATTTTAAATTCAAATTAATTCCATTAAACATACAATTAATAGTTTATTATCATTTCTTAGTATATGAAATGTATGTTGTATCATTACTTAAGTGAATATTATTTTCTCTAATTTTTTTAAATAATAATCATATACTTGTGTGCGTTTATTAATAATTTGTGTTCATTTGTTTCTTTTATATTGTTTTTAAGAGTCAGAAATCGCCCGGACAACATTTAGTTACTAACGATGGATGGACTGGCGATGAATTGATGCAAGCTTTAGAATTTGTTGAGCAATATTCTTTTGGATGTTGGGAGGAGCTACCAAAGACTATCAAAAATCGAACTCCTTCGGGTGATTAATAATTTATACGAAATTTTATATTTATTAATTTTAATTAATAACGTTATTTTTGCACATTTTTATAGAAATTAAAGCAGTGTTCGGAAAATATTTTGTGGATGGTACAATAGGAAAAGCCACTTGGAGCACGATAAAAAAACCACAACTAGAAGATCGTACAGTTGATTTTAAAGTGGCTGAAGCCGTCCCTCATTTATCTGGGTTATCTAAAGCTCAATACGCTGAAATTGGATTCAATCCAACAAGAGATGAATTTGAATTGGTGTGTATAGAATATATATATTTTATTCGTTTCAAACGTGTAGTTTAATATTTCTTAAATGTTAAATTTTTTTAGGAAAATGATTTTGATAATAATGCGGAAGCAGTTTTAAGCATTACATCAGAGTGGAATGATTTTGGCGACGGTAAATATACAGAACTAAGGACGATGTATCCATTTACGTTTATTGTATATGTAATCAAAAAAAAACTATTGTTTCACATTGTTTTCGTTTGATTTGATTGTTATTTGATTATTTTTTAATTTGATCATTTTATAAGCTGGTATGGACTAGTCGTTTACATGTTTGGAGAGTATTCACGTTTGTTGTTTTCGTCGTCGAAATATTATATAGCAAAATGTTCATACTTATAGATTAAATTGTTGAGTTTGAATTGGGTTTAGAGTTTTGAAATGTATTCGTTTAGTACCAAGTTTGACGAGAGAAATATTTAGCTTCCGACCGTTTTGTCAAATATTGTCTGACAACATTAGATGCAATTTATGTATACAAACTAAACAACCTCGACGAAATTAATCGTTTAAATATTGCAGATTATAATTTAGCGTGTATCGATATGTATTGCTCTCGTTTACAAGAACGCACGTTTGCAAAAGAAGTTGTGCACGACTATCAGTTGATGGATAAATATTTTTCCTCCAGTGAAAAGCCCAAGCGTAGATTAACACAAGAAGAAAAGTACGTTAGCTGGGTCGCTCGATCGTCTCTTTATTTTAAATTATTTGTTTACAGGAACAAAATGGGAATTGAAAATCAAATAAAGAAGTTCACCCGGTATATAACCGAAACCGAATTATGGTCGTTGAACATCCGGCTGCAGCAAGAATATTTACTGAAAAAACGACGCGAAGAGTTGATTTATTACAGGAAAAATGGCATTACAAAATTATTCGACATTGTGAAATTTAATCTCTTGCATTACAGCATGGTCCTCGACGGTACGCTTTCTTTTTTTATTTAAAATAGTATTTAGTCTGTTTATATGTATGTATATATATATTAAGTAAATCGGTTGACATGTAGAAAATGACTCGGAGGCTATGAGTAGAGAAACTATCCAGCGATAGTACCATTTGGAAATTTTTTTTCTAAAAATACAAACTGTCTTCTACCTCGCCTCTTTCCTATCAAAGCTATTCGAGGTCGGTCCCGTCTTTGTCCTAAATTTCTGCTTGACCTGATTTTCTACATCGTCTACGCATACACCAGCTGTTCTCTCATTGTCACACTGAATCGTGTTCAACCACTTCTTCGATCTACACTTTGTTACAGACGTTCATTTCTACCCAACCGTTCTTAATGCTTTCAAATCTACTATTCTCGTAACGCTTTCAAACCATCTAAGTCTATACTCATCTTATTCACGATCGATGCTATACCTATGCTTCCTTTTACATATTCGTTTCTTATCCGATCTTCTCTTGTCACCCTCCCACTCATCCATCTAAACATTCTCTGCACCATTTTCTTGTTCACCGTCCAACGTTCTAAACCATACAACGTAGTTGGTCTCACTCTTTAGAACTTAATGGCCTCGTTGGAATTCTCTTATCGCGCAGAACACCCGACGCTTCTCTCTACTTCATCCACGCGCATCTAGTCCTACGTTTCGCGTCAATAATAATAATAATAAATCGTAATTGTCGTGTTTTTTCGAAAAAAATCTCGCAGAACAATCGGAACAGTCATCTTCCGATATCCTAACTCCGGCACCGGCGACCAAACGCGGGGATAAGAAAAGGGTACGTACATTTTTACCCTTTGAATGCATAAATCTCGAGTTGTTTGACAATAATATTACCATTTTTCAGAAGAAACGAAAGCGCCCGAAGTTATTCCACAAGAAAAACCACGTTTACCATCGTACACCTCAATATATTGCTGCCCTCAACAGAGTGTTGTCTCAAAATAACGACAACGAAGACACGTCCGATTAATGCTAAGGTTTTCTATAAGATACTAGTAACGCCCGTAATGACGACACGGCATTCGCTCGTTGTATAATAATCCCCGTGTTCCAAAAATAATTAATTAAACCGAGCGGTACTACTGATAAAAGCTACGTAACGTTCATCGTGATAACCAAATGCTGACCGTGTTTCGGAGGGATTTTTACGCAGGGAGAAGTTAATGGTGGTGTAGACTGCCGTTAAACGTCGACGCTCGTTTTAATTGGTTATTTTTTGTAATTTTTTCTACTAAAACGATAATTTTCGAATTAATTTTAATTTGCTTAACGTGTAAATTTTTTTCATCGCGTTGAAGCTACGCGTTTTTTTTTATATTGTAATATAATTTTGCATTATTTTTTTTTTAATACTAATTTAGAGATGTTGCCGGTAACTTGGCTATTAATACAAAATATAATATATAATCCGACAAAATATAATCCGTATCGTTTCGGCCATTGTTTCATTTTTCGTCGCGAAATTAAAAGAAGAAAAGAAAATCGCTACAATTTTCTAACAATTCCGACGTATTGTACCGAGAATAAATCGTCAATTACGTAATTACAACGAACCGATTTTTTTTACTACCAATATATTCGGCGATTTCCAGCGTACGCGTATTTGCGACGCGCCAACTTCGTCGACAGTCGTCCGTAATAATTGCATTACACGAACTATTATTATTCTACCGCGCGCGTTGTAAAGGATCATTTTTTTTTCGAAAATTCTCTCGAATCGACGTCGTAAATTTCATTGTTCAGTTTCTTTTATCGACCGTCGATTTTCGATCGTCTATTCGTAAATCAGCGGCAGGGTGGTTCACATACCCAAACGTTTCGGTACGGCCGGTTTGTTTAGTACGGTTTCTTATCACATAGTCGAACGTTTACTAAATGACGGTATTTAAAACTTTTTTGTCGCAAAATTAACCCGAAAAACGAATACTTTGTACGTAATTGGTTTTTCCCTCGACGATGTATATTATATTATTACAATATTACGGAATACATTTTTTTTTTGTATATACGATATAAACCGGGACCGATGGCGGGCGAACAATGATGTATATATATTGTTGTACAGTGATTCACTCGTATTTACAATTTTAGTGGTACCCGTTTCGATTTGTACTGTTCTATGTAATAAAACGATTATTTCGCGTCGTTCGAAATTTATAATTATTTCTTCGTCCACGCCTATTCCTGATCACTATTTACCCGGTACACGAATGGCGTACGTTACCGTCGGTTTTCGACGCGCTCGGTTGCGGAAGCAAGTAGGTGTTACTTGGGTGGATGGTGGTCGCCAAAGAGTCGCGATTTATGTACGACGTATCGCGACGATTCATTGCCGTAGTAATGATTGGTCCGTTGTTACCGACGAAACATTGGTAACCTCCGGGTTCGTTGACCACTGTTAACGTGTATGCGACGCGAAACCCGAGCAAATCCGATCGATTTTCGTTCGTGTTTTTAAACGTTTATAAACGAACTAAGTTTCTTTTTTATTCTAACGTTTCTTCTAAGAACGACGACTCCAAGTCCGCTTGGCCCAGTGGATGGGGGGAGGGGGGCCCATGTATTAATCGTAGGGAAGTTACACGTCGTTAGTTTTTAAAACGTTACTCCGTTATTCGGTAATAATAATTTGCCGCGAAATATCGAACGACACTATTCCGTTTATCGATCGTCGAGGAACGCCGCGGAACAAAACGGGAACCGGATAAACGACCGTCGGAAATGTTTTCGGCGGTTACGTCGGAGCGGGTGTGTCCGCGCCGAAGGACGCGATATTTCGATGAAGATTTAATCGCGTAAAGCAATAACATTTCGGCAACTTTCCGACTCTACTCCGCGCTATTCGCCCGTCCACGTAACTTCCGAATATCGTCAGGTCGGTTTCAATTTTGTTAAAACAGCGTACGTTTGTTACTACCGACGACGACCAGGTGTCGCAATATCGAAACGCGTCACTGTCCCGTTCGTCGCGCCGGATATTACGCGCGGATCCATCGGCGGTACGTTGAATCGCCCGTGTAGGAACTACGTTCCCGGTAACGGAACGAAACGCGTCGATCGGATTTCGTCGTTCGGCTGACGATTTTTAAACGGATTTCCAACCGGGTGGACGCAGAGACGGCGTCGATTCCGACGGGTTCGGTGCACCGTCTGTAGCGGTTTTATCGCTCGGCGTATACGTCGGCCGCGACTCGAATGCCACCGACACAAGTTCGCGCACAAAACGTACCGTCCGTAAATAGCAAACGTCACTCGCCTACGGTCGTTATTCGCGATCGGATAATAATAAACTTTTCCAACTCGTTCGGTTTTGAGGCATTCGATAGCCACGGTCGTTGAATTCGATATCAAATGTTGATGGGTAAAAAGACGCGTCGAAACTTTTTTCGGTACCGATTTGGAAAAAGCGCGCTCACGACCGCCATCGTACTCGGATTCGGGCTCTACGCGCAAGCGTAGTTTCAATTCGATATTAAATTCGAGCGTCCACTACGAATACAACCGATCGGCCACGCGCCGACACGAACGTGACGTTTTATTCGAACACCACCATCCCCAACCACGGTAATACACGAATTATCGTCTAACGGAACGTACGACGGACTCTACCGGTTTCGTCGTTTATTGCGGTAATTTTCGTTCGGCGTTTACTTGGCCGGTACTTTCAGTATCAGCTGTAGCAGAGACATAACGTTCAGCGACGACAGGTCGACGAGCACGGACTACAAAATAAACAGGCCCGCGGACGGACGAACGGACGCCTAGTATTATTATTGTTCCGACAGCGCGTCGGTTGTGTACTTACGTCCACGTTTTGCAACGTGTTCACTTGGAGTAAATTGTCTTTTCTGAAGCCCACGATGGCCACCGCCAACACAGGCAATATCTCCAACGAATCGTACGCGACGATCATGTCCCACAGATTGAGCAATTGTTCCGGCAATAGGAATCCGCTGAAACCCTTCATGAGCCATTTGAAAACCACTCGGATTCTGAAAACGACAAAATTCGTCCGTCACCCTCAGTTCCTCGTCGTTATTCGCGTGTACAGCAATGTAACGAGGTGAATCCAATTGATAACGCGACCCAACACTTCTTCGCTTTTTAGCGGATAAAAAAGGCGATGGCCTAGTTATACCGAAAATAATAACTCGCTCGATTATCCGGCAAGTCGTCGTCACCCGCACGCGTCACGTTTTCGTCACAGCGAACGGCGGACAATACGCCGTCTAATGGAGAAGAACGGATTTTTATTACAAAAGCTTATTCTCTCGCTTTCGGTCGCGTACCAAGCGACACGGAATTTCCAAACCGTCCGTTACCGGATAACAATACGCGATTTCTCGTTTGCGGGCAAAACTCGGTACAACTGGTAACCTATTCGTGATCGTGTCTATACAGTTTCAACGACAGAAGGAAAATGGCGATATCGACATTCGAAGAGACGTAGCGAAACACAATCGCGTAAGCGAAGCAGGCAATAGGTGCGTCTGTTAAATGTGTTACGATCGTCAATCGTCTACAATAATAGAATTTCTGCACGTTTTACGTCATTTTCGAATAATGTTTCTCAAACGCGATCGTTTTTGGGTCGCGTTTTAATTGGATCACCCTGTATATATGTGTGTGTAAACGAAAAAAATATCGTCACGGCGAATTACGGATGAATGTTGTGGCTGGTGAAATGCGACCAGATTTTCATCTCGTGCCTCTGCAAAAGTCGCTGGAATAGGACGCACAACGCCAATATGCCTTGCGGGTGCGAACTGATTTCGTGCAACCTGAACCAGTACCGTTGGTAGAACGCCCGGAACGTGAAGTACAGGGGCACGGGATCGTTAAACAAGTAGCATATGGGAGCGGCTGAGCACCGAAAAGAAAAAAATTGCGATACCGCGAGCATGTGGTATGTAAGGCGAGCCGCGTGGGCGCGCCAACGGGTGTATGTGTGTGTAACGTACCGTACATGGTGAACCCGCAGAACGGTATGATGCCGTTCGGAGGGTATATCGCCTGTTTGGGTAGCTTGTCCTTCAGCGTCGTGAGAATCGGATGGTTGGTCGAGTTGTTGAACACGGACAGCACCTCCGTGTCCCGAGTAAAACACAACATGATCTAAACAAATTGGAAATATTTACGGCGCGTCCTATGTGAACGCGATTTGGCGAGCGGACGGGTATTGGTCCGGTCGCTGCGATCGTATATAATACAATCGTACAGAAAATAGCCCGCGTCAGAACAAACAAAAATTCGTTTGGACGCTAGTGACAATATTATTATCGAAAGCCCGTTTACCTGAATATGACGTTAACATTAACAAAACCGATTTTGAATTTTATCAGCCGCCCGTTAGCGAAATCGCGTTCACTTAGTGGGACGTTGCGCGACATGTCCGGCCGGTAGTTCGAGCTTATCGGTCGTACCATTTTGTATTGTACCGATTGCCAGAGGCGCGGATGCGTTTGTTTGGCCGTTCTTCGAAGAAAATAACAACAGCGCGGACACGCGAAATAACCGGACCGGGAGGACGGCCCGCGATCTATTCTTTAGCTACCGTTTTACATAACGCGCGCCTTGGCAGTTGACCCGGTTAGGTCACTGGGGTCCGACCGGCGGATAAGGGACGGTTTTTAAATAGCTCAGTCGATATAGTTTTTTATAAAAAAAACCTACGATAAAGGACTACGAGAGTAGTCGTGTAGCGTTTAATTAGTCTAACGACATTGAACACAACGATGATTTCATTCGGTTTTCGTAAACCTCACTGGCCTATATATCACCTTCAATTCATTCGGTTTTATTCGCTTACGTTCGTATAAACGGGTTTTCTTTTTATAATATTCTCGTCTCGTCGGTTTAAATTTAATTACCTGATATAAGACGTCTTCGAACACAAAGTACTGGTCGTCGTTACGCGCCGTTAATTGAACGTCTTTTATGATCAATTTGTCGATCAGCATGTCGTAATGCAAAGCGCGTTGCTTGAGCTCCGCGTAATGTTGTTCCTGAAAAACGTGCACACGCGTACACCTTAAGAGCTGCGACAGGGGAGGGGAGAGGGAACATTTTAATAATTTTGAATTATAGACGGACGATTTACCAACAACTTCGCGTCAGAGCCCAAAATCTGTGACCAAAGTCGTCCCCGGAGGCTGCGTGGCGCGCCCAATTTCAAAAACTCCTGGCACACCGGCGCGTGTTGGTGTTTCAAAACTGAAAACGAATCGGTTATTCGTTTCGTAAATTATTACCCGCGCGCGGCAATTTTTCCGTTTACCTTTTTCTCCTAAAACAATTCGGTCTTGTTCCTTTTGCGACATCGAACCACTCGACACCGTCGTCAGTGTCGTCGTTAATCCTAATAGCAAATCGGCTGTGGCCAAATCGCGGTAGTGATGTCTCTGAAACGTGACAATAAAACTATTAGGGTCGTAGACAAATATACCATTTCCCCGCTAAACTATCGACTTCAAAACGAACGAACCACGTCATATTCGCGTGAATTGCAATAAATAGAAGCGAACTAAGTTCGGCGGTGACCTACGCGTGGATAATTTAAATCCGCGACGTTTTACAATATAGGTACCTAACACGCGACGATGTTTATTCGTACACCGTTAAAAGTATTCGGACATTTCGCGCGTTTTTCCAACGAACCAACAATTTAGTTTTGTTTTTGTTATTTTCGATTTTCCCAATAAGAGATCGGTAAATATTCGACTTAAACGTATAATTATACTTACTAAGTATAATCGATGTATTAGATTATTCTCGACTTTTCAATCAATTTCTAATTTAAATTACCATCGGACGACATTTACTCGGGGTTGTTTTTTATTTATAGTCCATAAAACGTAGGTTACGACAAGAATGAAAGTACAAAAAAGTGCTCTGGATACGTATTAACATACAAAAATTGTATTTAAACACTTCGAAAGACTCGATAATTCGAAATGTGTATACTATTTTGTTTTGTGGACGTATTTTAATAAATTACGCCTAAAACGTTTTCCGAGGACAATCTCGGAATATGCCATTATCCATCGACGGATATTTAAAAATGTATTTACCCTAAGAGTTAAAATACTTACGAGTTCCGATAGGGTTTTAACTTTCAGAGGCAAATACGTGAAGTCCCATAACATGTCGTCCCTAAAAATAATTAAATATTATTTACACGTTTTACGAAAGTTTCTTTTATCCATAATGGTTATAAATTATTTGCTCTTAAGTGTACACTGTAAAAATGTTTGTAAGTAATTTTTCTAAGGAAATGCACTCGCAATAAAGTATCGACGATCGATTTTCCGATATTTTTATTTCGTAACATTTTTTAAGTATTTTATCGTTTATAATTTGTTTACTCGTAAATATAAATTTAGAAATTACGCGTAATTGAATACTATTCGATACTTACGATATCATTCGGTAGTTGGGATTTTGCAATGAAAACAATACTTCTAAAAAATCTTTCGGTGCGTACACCGGTCTCAGTTTTTCTAAATCTAAAAACACTCATACGCGTATATATACACGTAACGACGCTATATATTAAAATCGATATAGTGACTCACTCGTATTGTATGTACTGAGTTCGTTCCATTTTTGTAACATTTCGCTTCGATCCGCGCTAGACCTAAAGCAAGAGGGATGTATACCTATTTCCTTGCACATCGATTGCAACGATCTCTGTATCCTTCGTTCCCACGTGATCTATAAACCCGATAATATCGTTTTATAATTTCGTAAAATTTCTATCGCCCTGTTCGTATACAACGAGTGCACGTTACTTGAGCTTTTCTCAAATAGTCTAACGATTCTCTATTCGTTATTTCGTCCCTGACCACTGTTTGTTTGCTATTGCCGTGACTCCTCAACCAATGGTAGACCGCGTTCTTTAATTTCGTCTCCATATTCCCTTTATTCACGGCCTGCACCAGAGTGTTTTTGAAGTCGTCTACCGACACGTCGTGAGACGCGGCTATTTCCTAAAATAAACCAATACCGGCGTGTTATTCGAGTTTCGCGCGATTTAATTAGTCGATTATAGATGTTCTGGACGATTTACAACGCCCTCAAGGTACTTCCTAGCGATCGTACGTGAAACTAATTTACGTAAACGCACGTTGTTACCACTTTGTAACACGCATGAACGATCGATTATTATTAATAACCGTAATTCGTTTGTAAAATATTGGGGCGGCTAATAGAATTGAACCGATTAGCTCTTTGAAAATTGAATGGCGGCGAATATCTATCATGTTCCTTTCAAAAATCGCGGTATTGTACGTGCGTTCAATCTGACCAATTCGTACAGACGTAATACGACTTATTAACAGACTTAGATAATTCCGAGTCGAATTGGTTCTAGAGTATCATCGAAATAATACGCGACGTATCTGTTATCCGTTATATAAATTCCGCGGGGTTCGGATTTCGTAGTGTTCGCGCGTTTTTTGTCGTTTATTGCGAAATACAGCGGATATGAAATTTGAAATTCGAACGCGAAAACGGGTTTGTGCCGTAAAAGAGTTTGTTCTTTTTGACAAATATATTCCTTCTAAACAATCACTACCACGTTTTACGTATTAAGCGAGAAGGGAGAAAAACGCCCGGTTTACTTTAATATAATAATAATAATAAATGGTGAGAAGGGAGGGCGGGGGAGCCTCATCGGAATACTGAAAACGTAACAAAATCAATCCCTTCCGAACGTGCGTTCCTAGCTATGTATAGTACCACAAGTCGACCATGTTGAAATACTACACGTTTATTTGAAACGTACGTTATTCGAATTATGTTTTTCGTCGTTATTTGTAATATTGTACGTGCTACACTTCGAAGACGTTACGGAATAAAAATTATTTTTTTTTGATTCTAAGTATTTTTAATGAAAAAATAGTCGAGCGAAAAATAAACGACGAACAACGTATTTTTTTACGTCGTTTTTGTGAGTATTATTAGGTTATCGTGTAATTATTTTAAATAAATACCAAAGGAATCGACGATTATACAAATACGAACGTCTAAAATGGTATTTACGAAGTACAACAGACGCGGGTCGACTAAATGTGTCTTTCCTACTCAAAAAATAACGAGGTTGATCCTTATGAAGGTAATGAAACGATTTGCTGAAGTATTTCGAAAAGTATATTCGTTTAAATACTGTAAAGAATAATTGACATTAATCACGATTTTCGTTATGAATAATTATTTAAATTTTTTTATTATTATTACATACATTTTGAATTCCGAGCGATGCAAAAATTTATTGATTTTACAACGTCGTTTTGTTTGGTTCGTTAACGTTTTCTTGTATAACAAATTCTTACGTCGATTTTCACGTATAACACTAATTTTTCAGTAGATAATTCTATCTAATCCGTACTTTATACGATTTTTTCATAGTTTTATTTTAAACTATCCGAAAATTGCGTAAAACCAGCAAAATTGTCGACATAAATTATTTTTTTATAAAATCGAAAAATATTTTTTGTAGTAATTGAACATTGTTTTTTAAAAAAAAAATTCCATAAGTTTTGAGTTGAAAATAATATTTTGAAAACGTCGATAATTTCTCGTTGATTTTACGTTTCAAAATGTATTTTCAATTTTACGTCCGAATTACCGAAAATTGAATACGGACTAAGTTTATTGTTTTTAATATTCTAACAACGTCACGAAATGTCGACTAGTCACGACGTTTTCTTCGAAATTCTCGACGGGAATATATTATTTGTTACGGAGAGCTGGAAACGTAAACAGTTTCCGGAGGTAAAATCGTTAAAACCTTGCGATTTGACGGTCTCGTAAATCGGAGTTGTTTCTGTGGCGTGCTGTTATCAAGAGAAGTGCCGGCAATCTTACAATGTATCGAAGAACGTCGGTGAACATGAACACGTAACCGAACGGTTCACGAATGAGAAGACCGAATAAATCTTTTTTCCCAATAAGTCGGCTACGGCTTTCGAAATTTGAAAGGTAGATCGGATAGGGAATTGAACGAAACGACACTAGCCGTGTACTAACGGCCAAAACAATGGGTGAATTTCGACGTATGGTTATTCGGTTTGAAGATTTTACATATTCGAACGCGAGCGAAAAGCAATAAACAAATTCGTCCGTACGTTTGAACGTCAATACCTGTAATTTTTCATAAAACCCGTTGTAATTGTCCATCTTTTGAAGTTCTTCTGTTAATTTTTCCGCGGTCAAATGCAAACTTTTATCCTTTAGTTCTTCCATTAATCGGTCGAGTGTGTGTGCGAATAGATATATATATATATATATATATATACACCGCGTAAACACGACGAGTAGAAAAACGTGCGCGTACACGAAAGGAAAACGTTTTAATGGCACTTTTACGAGAAACGTATTATTCGACCGTGGTTGTTGTGTCGATAATAACCGAAACGTTACCTCGGTAACGATTTATCGGACCAGAGTGCTGTATTGCACGGACCACCCGTACGATTTTTGGTAATTACGTCGGAACACGCCTCGCGCGTTCGTTTCGGAATAAAATTATTTCTAGTCACGGCGGGGATAACGATGAAACGTAAAAACAACGTGCGTGCGTGCGTGTATACCGCCGGGTCTTTTAAGTCGCGGGCGCGACGATACGACGCTATTATTTACCCGCTAACGTACGCGCGTGTATGAAAAAATTGTCGTCGTTTTTTTTTTTTGTGTTTTACTTAAACGTGCAAACTTTGTGTTTATGTACAGTGCCCGGTACGGCCGTTATTAAAATACGGGTTTCGTTTATTGTGGCGCTTCACGGTTTGCGCAAGTATCGGTAAGTGTCCGAACCCGTCGCACAAACGTTCGGCAACCGGGTACGCCGCCATCGTGTAGTTGGGCGCACGTGCACTATTCACGCATACGGCTGACCGTCGTGCGTATTCGTCGGACGTTCCAACGTCTTTCGGACGACGACTATTTTCGTCTAATTCTAGTTAAACGAAAATCGTCCCCCCACCTCCCCCCATTGTCGACAATTGTCGGTGTCGACGTTACTATCGTTATTACGCCGCGTGATAAACGACGGCGAATAAAATACTCGCGGAACAATCCGCCGAGGTTCCGTAATTTTCTTGTTACGCGCCGAACGGTTCGTTCATAACTCATGCCATTGTAGCGCGCGTACAAATCAGTAATTAGCGGCTTACATAATCGTTCGTCGTATACGGGAGCTTTAATAACCGGCTCGGTAACGATACGCACGCGTCGTATTTGTAGTAACGGTTTAACGTTCGTCGTACAGATTTCCCACACAATTATACGTTTTCTTTTAATAAAAACGAACCGATCCCCTGGGAATACCGACACAATCGTGTTTACGACGTGAATATTTAATTTACGGGAAAATATAACGAAAAGTACGACGATGAATTCGGAAGGTCGTGTAATAAAAGTAATCGAACAATCAGAGTAGACCAAGGACACTTAACATCGCCGCGAAACCTCACGTCCGACATCTTCGTTCGAAAACGTTTTTCGATTTTCTTAACGGGTTTCGTAGGCGCGCGCGCGCGCGCTAAAAAACCCATCGACAAATTGTAAATCACCGATAATGCTGTCGTTCCGTTCGATTTTTAAGAGACGACATTTTATCGTCGTAATTCCTAAACGACGAAACGCTCGGCACGTTATTAGATCGGTCGTTTATTTTTATACGTTTGATTTTTTTTCTTTAAAATTGATCTCAATTTCGAGTTAAAAAATTTTGCCAACATTTTAAACACAAGGTTCACGACATTCATAATCCTGGTAAAAATGTCAGAATTTGTTTTCGACTACTACCAAACAGTCCGTCGATGTGTCCAAAAGTCCCGAAAGTAAATTTCGCGTTTTTCTCGTAATTCTGAACGTAGTGTACTCGGGTAACGGATTGACAAACGTTACTACTATTAAGCCTTAATAATGTAACAACGTTTCTAAATATATTTGACCGATTTCGGGCCGAATATTATAAATGCGGGTGGTGTAAGAGTTTCCTCCGGGGACGTTTCGACCGCCGGCGGTCGGCAAACGTCGTGACGCGATATTCTTTCTTTTCGAAACTTTCGACAAGCCCGGGGACTGCTGGCGCGTGCATTTTGGAACGCGTGGATGTCTACGAACGGATCGTACGTCGATTGGGACGGTGAAAAACGCAAAGGTCGCGTAGATCATTTGGACACGTCTATCATCATTCGGCGTGACGGTCGGGTTACAAAAACGTATTCGAACGCCGCGCACTTATCATACGCCCGTTTCTCGTGATATCGTCACGGGCGCGTCAACGAAATTACGCGGTCAAACGTATGTATTCACACCACGGCGACGGTTCCGTGATAACGATCGGAATTATTGATAAGCGGGCGGCCACGTGCCAACCATTATTTGGTCGTTCGGTTTCTCGCGATTATCACGTCGTCGTCGTCGTAATCGTATCCCGGAGCGAATAATAAACAATCGAGACCCGTCCGTTCGCCAATCGGTTTTTTACTTTCGTGTTCGTAAATCGTTCGTTCGTCGTCGTCGTCATTCGTTATTATATTATATTATATTCGTGCGCGCGTTATCGTCGATTCGATTTGCGTATCGGCCCGGATAGGAAGGGCGGTAGTCGACAATAGTTTTACAATAGCGTCGTCAATCAATAGTGTTCGTTGTTTTCGCATAATCGCGCGATTTTTGTTTGATTAGCGGCGAGTAACTCGAGACGGTGGCTCGAGTCGTGCCAACGGTAATCATTCCACACACTTGGCCGGGCGTTGTGCCGTTATCGTATCGAATGGTGTGTGTGTGTGTGTGTCCGTCCGTCTAATGAGATTTCTTCGCAGCTGGTAGTATATACTACGGGCACGACGTGACGATGAAGTTCGTCGATGAGATCAAGCGGAAATTTACGACCACCGTGCACTTTAGCCGCGAGTCCGAGGTCGACGCGAAAATTGAACGACTGGTGTTGGATGGTCCGAACAAGCTACAGGTAAATTATAGTCTGATCGGTTTACCAAATGTCCCCAAAATGGATTTTATCGTAAAATTTTTTGTTTTAGGTGATATCAGATTTTGATCGAACCATATCGCGTTCTGAGTATAACAACCAACCGACCATGAGCAGTTTCTGTAAGTATAAATACTTCATGTATATTTATAGCATATTTTCATTTTTTTATCCAGAGTCTAGAAAATTATCCAAATAATTGCCACCTATATGAAACTGTTCGGTTTATATTTTTTCAAGTACATTTTTTTGTTTTTCAGTCGTTTTTTTTATGAAATTTTAATACAATGAACTTTTGTTACTCTGAAACAACTCCGTTGTTGTTGTAATGACATAGACATAATCGTTTTTTTTTTATCACAATTGTGGGATAATGGTTTCTAGATTTAGGTTGTTTAACAGTTTTTACTTAAACGTGTAATTGATTATGTCTCAGTGTTAAAATAGAGAGAACTATACGTTTAATTGGAAATTTTATTTAAAAATAATGTACCTATATTTTATAACTGTATATAGATACCATTAAGTGGGCTTTTGTATCTATTTGCCTTGAATGGATTAATATGTGTATTCAACTTGCTTCGATAATTTTTGTTTATATTGAATAAAGTACTTGTCGTTAAATAAAATTGATTATTAAGTGTTTTTAATACGAATAAAAAGTAAATAAAAATTTCATAATGGTGATTATTTAACAAAATGTCAATATTTTTAACACTGACTTCGATATAACGAATTTCAGTTGAAATAAGCGTTTGAAGGGAGTCATAAATCGAAAAAACTACGTAAAATCATAAACATCCCAACTCTAATCCGTGTTACCTTGTTTTGTATTCAAAACAACGCTTATTATTCATTTTGGAGGAAATTTTGAAAAATAAAAACGTTTAAAGTAGTGTTTAAAATACGCGAAACGTTAAAACGAAATTTATTACAAAAAACGTATTCTTTATATTTTCTGATCAACGTTCGCGAACATTTTCCATTATTGATACTATGTTAACTAGCGAATAGAATTGCTTCGAAAAAAGTATTGTTTAATTCTAGCAAACATATTTTAACGTTTTGAAAACGTTTAATCATTTTTGTTTAACGAATCGTACCAATTTTGTTCGCTGTACGTTACCTTGTCTAGTAACTTGTTAAACATTTTAAATAACGCTGTATTGGTGTTGTTCTAACTATTTGTAATAATACTTACAGTTATTGTAATGTTTTCGAGTACCTGGAAAAAAATTTTAATTATTTTTATTACTAACCGCGTATCGCAATTTTTAATTTTAATAACTAAACCAATTTTTATACGAGCAACGACAGTCTGTTACAATATACATTTTGTTTCAAGTTATATTACTTGTTTCATTACTTGTATGTTATATATTTATTATCGTAAAATTTCGACCAAAATTCTCCACGGTTACCGTATTTTTCTCGGCAACAATTATATCACGACGTTTTGTCGACAATTTTTAGCTATAGGCATATTTAAAATCGTCTAACTCATTACGCTTTATGGGGAATAAAATAAAATAAAATAATGAACGGGGCGGTTAAAAGTGAGACAATTTCGGTTTAACGTAAATTTACGGAGGACTAACGTTACGATACGAATTAGTATGCGGGTAACTAGTACCGTGACGTCGCGTACGATTTAAAAAAATCGAATAATTCCGACGTACGCACGTACCTATAGTTAGGTTCATTGGCGGTGGGTCAAAGGTACGAAGGTGGAAATAAAAACGAACGCGGGTCGATTAATTTATCGATCGTTATAGTTCGACGTATTCGGTCGTACTTTGCAATAATAATATTTCAAAACGCACTAATCCATGGTACGGTCTCGATTCCGTTAGCTCTATCGCGGAAATAAAAATGTTTCGGTTAACGTATAAGGTAACAACATCGCGAAACGGGCGCGATAATTAATAAAATTGTCGATAAAAACGGAACGTTTATTGTATTAAATTAACGACGAACGATCGTTCGAACGGAAACGTTTGTGTTGTAGTTAGTTACATGTGTTTGGTTCAATGTGTTCGACACACGAAATTGAAGACAGGTGTGGGGGTTTGATCTGATTCGAAAACGTTCGGACGGCTCGAAATCAAAACGACGAAATTTTCGACGTAAAAATAAACCCCTCCTCCCCCGCGGGAAGTTTTCTTTCCCCGTCGCCGTTTTGCGAAAACGTGTATTCTGTTAACAGGCGTATTCGAAATGTGCAGAAGTCTGTCGGAAGAATACAGAGAAAAGGCGCGAGGGCTTTTACAAAAATATCGACCGATCGAGGACGACACGCGAATGACCGTTGCGGAAAAGTTGCCGTTCATTGAGGAATGGTGGAGTCAGAGTGAAATGTTGCTGAAAGGCCTGCGTTTTCAGTACGGAGATATCGAGGAATCCATCCGGATGGCCGACGTTAAACTTAGGTAGTTCCACATTTTTGTGTACAAACGAACGCCGATTTTGATAACAAATATTTTTTTACCGTTTACATTTCGAATTTCGATACGTTTTGTAATTAAAATTATCTCTTTTGCCCGGTAAATTATTCGACGCGATACTTATAGAGTGTTTACAATCGATCGTAGAACTCTCATTTTACAAAACGCGCTCGGGACTTGCTCGAATTTCATACGCGTTTGTTCGAATAAAACATAAATCGGCCAATCTGCCTTTAATGTATTTCGATAAACGTTTTCGTTTGGTTACGATCTCAAAATACTAATCGTAAAGCTTTATGCTATAAAAAATGTATACGATCGGCTTTTCGTCGCCGATTGTTTTTTGCCGTCGCGCGTTTAAAATTCTTTCGTTTAAAAACGATCGTCACAATCCTCGAACCGTTTGGATACGTTGGCTAATAAATAATCTTTCTTTTTTAATCGTTTTCCTTCTAGGGGTTCGTAATAAATAACGTTTTAATTCTACGCGTAAAAAAAAAATATATTTCAGGGACGGATCTGCAGAAGCGTTTGAGAAGTTGCACAGCCAAAACGTACCGCTCATTGTCCTGTCGGCCGGGATTGGCGACGTCGTCGAGCTGACGCTGAAGCACGAACGTTTGTTCACCGACAACGTGTCGGTCGTGTCGAATTTCCTAAAATTGTCTGAAGGCGGCGGCGGAATGTCGACGATCGAAGGGTTTAAAGGCGACAAACTCATACACGTGTTCAACAAAGATGAGCACGCCTACTTGGAAACGCACAAAAACGTACGTGAGACGACACCACGTCGTTCGCGCGAACGGCACGTTGTAAACGACGAATAAAAACGTGGCGATTTATCCGTTTCCGTTGTACACTCTTTTAGGACACACATCTGAGCGGTAGGTCCAACGTCATCCTATTGGGCGACTCGCTGGGCGACGCGAACATGGACGGCGGTATTCCGTACGATACCGTGTTGCGTATAGGATTTTTGAACAGCGATTTGGTAATAAAATACGCGTGGCGTAGTGTAACCCCCCTCCCCGGTGTACTTGTCGTCGTTAAAACCACTCTGTTTTTCGTGCTTTCAGACGGACAATGAGCACGGATATCTGCAACAATATAAACTCGCCTTCGACATCGTACTGGTCCAAGACCAAACCATGGGACTACTGAACTACCTGTTGGACGAAATAATCGGAGCGAAGTCGCCCGACAATGGACGATTATGTTAATATTGATGATGATGATGATGATGATAATATCAATGAAACGCTCGCCGTCGTAGTATTCGTTTATTATTTTATGTACCGCTACTTTATAATGATCCGTGGTGGTATAAATTAATTTACGTTACACTCTAAATCTACTAACCCGTTATGGTGTATAATTGTGTTTCTTAACCGATAAAAATAAAACAATTTTCGAAATATCGCACAGAATTGAACGTCGTTTGTATCGTAAATGAAACGCGAAGAAAAACACATTTTCGCGGTCGTTTATTATTACCTATGTATATATACACTCGCGTAGTACGCGAACGAAAAAAGAAAACTACGACTCGGGTAACAACGAAACACACGTATTACGTATACAATTTTCGAAAATCAACAAAACTCGCGGGGCGCTATATTAACAATTATAATCGACAGTATCTGGTAAGTAAATACAAAAAAAAAAAATACTAAAAATATTAAAAAAAAAATACCGAGATTATTTATATCCTAAAAATGTTACCGTTTTTGGTAATATAACTGCGGACACCTGTAACAAACGAACAAAATTATACGAAAAACCGAAAATCGCGGGCTCTGAGTATTCGTAGGACGAATTAGTCCCCCCCCCGTTTGTAAAAAAGTCGAGCGTATTTACCTGTGGTTTCGCTCACTCCACCTACGCCCAACATTGTCACTTGGTCGAGCAGCGTGGCAAGTGAACCGGGTAGCGTAGTCTTCGACCTGACCATGACTATCGGTTTCGGTTTTTTCGTCGTCTGCGTGTGCCACACCAGAATCTGCGCGGAAACATTTCGCCGTTATTAATCCGACCGGTGCCGGTTTGTCTTCGCGTATTTTTTCGAACGGTGCACGTACGAAACGTCCGTCGAACCGCCAACATTCGTCCCCATCGGAACACGATCCTCTTTCCCTCTCACGCCTCTTTCTCCCCCCCCCAGTTATTTGGGGTCGGCCACCTTGGTCCTCAAATTCCTCATACTGACCCTTCCACATCGTTCACGCGCACACACACCCCACCGGTTCTCTCATTGTCACACTCGATCCAACTACTTCTACCTTTTCACGTTCGTTTCCATTTAACCGTTCTTACTGCTTCCGAATCTTCTCGTCTCGTTGTCACACGACTTAAGACTATTCTCTCTCCTCATCCACGATCGACACTACCGTTTCCTTTTACATTGTCATTTTTTTATTCAATCTTCTCTTGTCCACCACCCACACTCATACACACGCTGAACCATAAAACGTAGTAGTTGGTCTCGCTCTTACAGAAATTACCGTACAGCCTCGTCGGATTCGCTTATACACGATCGAAGACGAACTCGTTCGTGTAACTATAGCGGACTTCAGCCGTTGGGCGTCGGTGGTACTACACGCTGAGAAAACGATCGTTCGGAAATTGTTTCCGGGTCGGTCGATGGTTGTGTGCGGTACGGCCGGCGTGTTTAGTTAGGAGGTGTCGTATTTGCTTACCCTGGTGCAGTTTTCCGCTTTGGGTTCGATATCGTCGAGCCGAATGGCCAACGCGGACAGGAAACGGTCCTCTTCGAAGCCCACCTTATACGGCATAGTGGCGTACGGATACTTGAACAGTAGTTGAACGTTGATGGCGAATCCGGCCATGTCTACCGGAAACTTTCTTTTGGCCGGCCAGCTGTCGAAGAAGCCGACAACTTTGCCCTAAACGTACAACGCGGGCCACGTTAATCCCTCTCGGGCGACCCACCTAATCCAACGCGTCGTTCGCGTTTCGTTCGCCCGCGACTACAAAACAACCGTATATTCCGTTCGTTTGATTCGTGGACCGCGCGGACACTTCGTAATCGTTCCCGGGTCCAAAACGTACCGGCATTTTGGTACGTCCGTTATTCGTAACGACACGTCCGATATTTCCGTTTACAAAAAAATAACGCGTTTACGACCAGTGTCGTTTGCGTAGAACGTCGGGACGAACATCACGTCCGTACGTGGGTCTCCGTCGCCGGTACGTCGGAGAACGGTGGTGACAGACCTAAGGGGTGTCGGTTGGTTGGTCGACCAAAGCTCGTCTCGCAAACTTTTCCTGTGGACCGTCGCGTTTGTTATTCGAAAAAAGGGAAGACTATTTCGCGCGTTACCCTCGGATTTTTAAAATACCGGAAACGGTAACAACGCGTCCGAACAATCGTCAACGCCGGCGTTGTTGGGGCGTACGGATTTTCCCGGGCGCTATTTTCAAATTGAATCGACAAACCGACGTGACCCGTTCTAGGCTTTGGAACGAAAAAACAACCGCCGAAGTTCGACTATCGCGCGAGAGGTAAACGGGCGGGGAAGGCGTTTTTCACGTCGATTCGAAAAAAGTTTTGGTCGCGTCGTTAAATCGGATCGGTTTAGTAAGTAACCCACGAACACGGCCCCGGGGACGAACGTTCTTCCTCCAAGCCGTTTGCCCGACAAACGCGTGTGTATACCGACCTTGTCGACGATGGGCGAACTGACACCGTACTTCCCGATCAGACCGACCGGAAACATGGACACCTTCTTCGTGGTGCGTATCTCTTTGAACAGGTCCAGGTGGAACGTGTTGTCGTCGTCGCCGAAATAGATGACGGCGCCCGAGTCGTTCACGTCGTGGTTCAGTCTTATCCAGTTGAGCGCCGCCCTGCGGTTGGACACTCCACGTGGCATGGCGGTGGGTTCGCGTTTGTAGATCGCCGGCATCGGGCTGGCGATGTACGTGTAAGGAACGCCTGGTAGAAACGAACGGTTTATTAGTACGCGCGCGCGCGCTCTTGTGTATGTGTGTAAAGTTGAGCGTATTTCGAACGCGTCCCTTTCACCCCCCCCCCTAATAGCGTTCGACCGAATGTCTCCGAAAACGGTTCTTTGGACGAGAAAAAAATAATCGGCCGTCGTCGATGTTTTGTGACTACGCCGCCGATTCGAGCGACTTTTTGAATATTTCTCGTTCGGCCGACACGGAACGGTTCTAATACCGAACCAATTCAACAAAAAACTACGGCGAAGTTCTACGTTTCGTCGTTGGATATCTCGTAACGACTCTACACCGTGGTTCGCTAATCCTTTTCGTCGTGGTTGCCTCGAAATACGTCAAAGTTTATCTATGTAACGAATTACTTAAATTTTGAGGGGAGAAACATCCTGGGGAAAAGTTCCGTTTCCCGATGTTCGTATTCGGTTACGCGTATAACGGTAAAATGTTTCGAATAACGATCCGTAACGGTTTATGGAAGTCCCGCGGATTGGACGCAATAATTCGAATTTTAAGTAGAGAAAATGCCGATTGTTCGAGCGCGAACGAACAAAAAAGAAAGAAAAATAACAAAACGCCTAGAGAATCGGATGCGACGAAACCGTGAAAAAGTCGACCGGATATTGCCGGTAAATCGCGAAAACCGCGTTACGGGCCCCACTCACCGAAATCGGGTAACAGGTTCATTATGTGCGCGCCACAGTTTGGCCGGTCGTCGGCGACGATCCAATGGAGTCGCGGGACGTGCATCAGCGTCTGCCCGAGCCGGGTGAGCTCGGCCACTTGTTCCCGTCGCGGGTAAGTGGGCGTAATGAAATAGATGAGAACGGCGGGTTGGTCGGCCGTCTCGTTGCCGTCGGCGTCGCCGGAATCGTTCGGATACGGCCCGCCGTAGTCGTCCGCCGTGCTACCGGCCGTTGGTCGACGGTGTCCGCGATTCTGCGAAAACACCGGGGGTGCGATTAGTTGGCGCGGAACTCGACGTGGAGAAACGTGGAGTCCATTTTTATACCGTCGTCCTCATTCCTCCGGGGACACTCGATGGCAATTTGGAGGGGGGAGAGGAGGGTCTCGGAATACGTCGTTTCGTCGGTAAATTTTCTCTTTCCACACTCCGTCGACGTATTTTTCGCGAAAGACGCGAACCGCGCGCGACGTGTCGGTCAACAAAACAATCGGCCGGCCGGCCGCGTCGCCGTATAATCGCGTTTAACGGGCCGCGTGAACATACCGCGGTTGTTTTTCGGGCGACGGAACGATTTTCGAAATCCGCGAAACGGGCAACGCGCCCCCCACCCCTCACCACCGTTAACGAAGACGGCGTGATATAAATTACGACGAGCGACGCGGCGAAATGATATCATCGTCGGCGGTGATCGAATTCGATTTGAAGACCGCCGAACGCAGTGGCGTATTTATGGGAGGGACGGAGGTGGGGTTCTCATCACCTCCCCGAAGAACGATTGAAGTTCGGAAAATTTTTATAAACCCGTCAATAATATAATTGTAGGTTTATTTCGTAAATTATAACGAAGCGGACGAAATATTTTAACGGAGTATTTCTTCTATTTCGTTAATTTATTTTCGTATAGAACTATTTACGAAGTTCCGATAAAACCGGCGTACGATAATATTGGCGTTTTAAAATTATTTCGTTATTACGATACCATCCCCCACCAAAAAAAAAGTTTGTACATACGCCACGTTCGACTTACGACCCCGTAAACGAATATGGGTTGACCTACGCGCGCAACAGTTGCGTTTCAAACGCGTACAGGTTCGGAAACGATAAACGTATCGTTTAGGTAATAACGAATAAACAATCGTCGGTGTAAAAAAACGCGCGCGAGGTGATAGGTGAAATAGAACGTTTCGCACGGTTACGCTAATCTCGCGCCTCGTCGTTATCGTCGTAAATACGAAGCGCGTACGGGTTCGGTCGACAAACAAACCGACGTTATCCTCGAAAAGCAACGACGAAATTTCGCCTACTTCGAGAGCGAATATTATAAACGACGCCGAAACGTAGCGCGGTTTTTTTTTGTCGTTTCGGCGATCGCGTGGTTTTTTTGTTTGTTTGTCGAATAAGACGTCGTCGGGCGGACAGGCACGAGCGCGGTCGAAACGTTTTATCCGCACTTGATGCGTTCATACGTACGAGAGACAGAGAGCGAGAGACTGAGCGGAATTTGGCGTATTACATTAATAATCGGTCGTGCGTAACGGTCGAGGGTTTTTTGAAGGTCGTTGCGCTTAAAACGATCGTATATTACGCGAGTAATATGTTCCGTACGGAAAAAAAACGTTACTTAATTTTAATTAGCGCGTAATAACGGTAGCGATAATAAAAATAAGAATATTTGACGACGACGATAAGTGAAGGAAGTCCCGTCGTCGCACACGCGCGTAGGCAAAAAAACAATCGAACTACGTCTAATAATCTGGCCGAGAAGTGCACTCTACGTGCACCGCGGACGATAAACGAACGAGTCGCCGCCGCCACGAGATCGGCGCGCGTTCGATAATTATTCTCTATATTTATTACGTCTGGAGTGGAGTGGGGCGGGTTTTTTTACGGTTTCTCTCTGGGTCCCCTTTGGACCGAACGACGTTTTCTTTTAGGGGACATTCGCGGGCGCCGCCGAATAGAAACGGCGAAAATCGAATTTTCAATCACCCGGACGGAAATTTACCGAAATGGTCGACTACCGACACGCGTTACACGGCGACGTTTAAGAACACGTAAAATAATCGAACCGAAATGGCGCACGCCCGGCCGGTAGGAAACGACGAGAGTATTTATTATTTATTATCCGTGTATTATACGCGACGTGATGTTTGGACGGTAATCGAACGGACCGAGAGTGTTTTGCGCGTTATTTACTTCGCTCGAGTCGATTCGAAATAATCGCACACACGCGATGATCACGTGAGTGTTTACTCACGTAATCGGTTTGGTTACGTTCTATTGTCAATAATATATTTCCATCGCGCGTTTTCCGATAGCCCGCGACTTTTTCGAACGTGTTTCACACACGCGCGCGCCGTTGTACGTATTATTATTACCGATTTCCGTCCGTTCGAATTGCGTTCGACACCCACCGGCTAGTTGTATATGTTTACGTAAATTGTAAACTGTCCAATATTAAATAAAACGTTCAACTAACACAAGAGTCGCGCAAAACGCGATGACGCGAAGCTCGATTAGAGGAAGCAAGTCGATTACAATTTTCTTTTTCTAGACACTATTACCGCCGAATGGATCGATCAAATTCGGTTTAAATTTCGAATCGTCTCGCGTAAAAATCGAATAAACGTTAATAAACGCTCGTGATTGAGTGTTTCAAATCCGTTTTTTACCGTTTACGAATTAAATAAAATTGTCGCTTACTGATATTGAACGCCCTCGATTTATGTTCAAGGGTTTTTTTATATCGCGTACAGTGTTATTCGTCGTGTACAGCGAACACATTCACCAAATATCTGTAATTCGTATTAAAAAAACCGCTCGATTTTCGAAAATTTATTTCGTTTTTAAACGGACGTTTCTGAAGTTGCGGGTATAACTGTATCTCGATAAAAAATAATCGGACACGCCGAACCCGTATAAGCATTTGTGAATAATACTGTTTATTTCATTCGAGAAACAAATAATCGGACCGCAAATTTCGTTTAAAATACCGGCGTAACGGAAACGAACGTCGAAAATTGTTTTCGCCACGTTGGGAAAACATAAGACTCGCTTCGACTATCTCGTAATGTTATTATTACGCTCGGTAGAATCTATGTAAATATCGTGTTATTTACGCGTTGGTTCGGATTTCTGAGAACAATAAACGAAAGTGCATTTATCGAACGATAAACGAATTTATATACGTCGATACATCACACTCGAGAGTATCGATAATTATTTTTAAAATTATTCGTATCGTTCCACCTTTTCCGTATCTATACGTACTTATGATCATCGCCCCCTATCGTACATTGGAACGTATATGCTATGCGTAAAATAAAAGTTCGAGCGCTCCTCTTTCCCGGTAAATTTGTGCACCACTCAAATTCGTCGCCGATTATTTCGACATAATGTCGTCAGACGGCGAATTGCCCGACGTGCTTTATCTATCTACGCTATTACGCGATGACGTAATTTACTATTCGGTTTGTTCGTTTATTAAGAACGTGGCGGATTTTGTCCAAAAAAAAGTTTCGTTCTACGCTAAAACGTCCAAAGGTAGTACCGGCCTTCCCGACACGGTTACGTTTGTTTGGTAACGTCACGATCATTGTCCGTCATTCCGATTAATCAAACTTATATCTTTTGTTTTTACATTTCGGCCATTACAGAACATACACTTGTATACATACTTGCCACACTTTTCGTCTTGCGTCGTATAAACGCCTCGACGAATTAACATATTCGTCGGAGTCGCGACATTTACGTAATTATATATTGATAAATACGGTCAATTTCGCGTTGTAATTGTTTACGAGCTTCCGAGTCGTTAGGTTCGGGTAATAATAATTTAATCGAGTGCGCTTTACAGCACACAATTCGATAAGAGCCCGTTGGTATCGTTCATTTTTTGTGAACGTTCGAGTCGGTCGGGGAATTTCGAGTGTCCGTCGCGAGTCGAAAATCGAATATTTTCGTCGTTTCGATTAACGTAAACGGTTTACGACGGAACGCTCGTTTAATGTATCAATATACGGACCAACGAACGGTTCTCAATCGTCGGCAATGTGAAACGAAAATAAACGAAAGCTATTTTATAAGCGACTATCGCGTTATACGGCAGAATTGATATTCACGCGGATAAAACAACGTTCGGAAAACTATTTAAACAAGCGCCCATATCGACGGTCTGTTTATCGTCGATATTTCGAATAAATTCCGCGGCGTTTTTTTTTTTTTTGTAATCGAATCGTTCGGCGGGATCGTTTGTGGAACGCGTCCAAATGGCCGCCGACATTCTTTCCTTACAAAACTCACGAAACTCGAAAAACGGTTTTTCGTCCACGGGAAAACGACTGTTGAAATCATCACCTCCGTATCGTGGTACGCGACGGGACGAACGGGTTTTCGATTTTAAAATAATATCTACGCACGTCGTTCGTAGTAAAACGAAAAACGCGTATAATTAACGGACGTTTTGTTTCGGTCGGGCGACGAACTGAAATATGCGTAGACGATTTAACAAAACGCACTGAACGTCGAAAACGCGGATGATTTTCCGAGTGGTCGGTTTGAGGCGAGGGAACTCGACGGAAGCGATACACCCGAAGTCGTAGGACCGGACATCGGTCCTAACCGCGTTATCCCGGTGGGTTTTTCGGGCGTTTCGACCTAACCTCAGCCTTTGGCGGTAGTGTTACTACTCACCCGGTCCGCGAGTTGGCGGCCGTCGGAGTCGCAAGTTTTGCAAACGGAGTACATTTTGGACGCGTGCAATACTGTCGAACTGAACCGGGCTCGATTGGGCTCGACGGCGACCGCTTCCGGCGACTGTTCCTCGGACGATGATAACAACAACGGGAACGACGGCGACGACGACGACGACGGTGACTGTTGTTTGGCGTCGCAACAGGCGGACGTCACGGTGGCCGCGTAATTGAAGTAGAGCGCCGCGGCGCCGGCGGTAATGGCCGCCACAGTCAGCAACACCGCCGCGGCGTTCTTCCACGTCTTCTTTACGCGTACCATAGCCGCTGCTGTCGATTTCCTCTTCCTACATCGTCTCGGATACGGCGCGCGTACGGACGTAAGCACCAGCCGGTCACCCGTCACGTTCAGACGACCGACAAACGCGGCGCCGTCGTTGAACCCGACGTAGTCGCAACGGCGGTCGGACATCATTCCGCCGTCATCTCGCGCACGACGTAGTCGGCGCGGCGAACGCGACGGTAACGCACGGACGGCGGACGAGCGTCGACGACGAACGGTCGTAATCCACGAAGGAGGAGGAGGTAGCGGCGATTACGGTATCGCGATAATCGTACGGCGACGACGACGGCGCTGACATGACTGCCGCCGCCGCGCGCACGGCGCTACCGGGCCAGCGGTATACCGTGACCACTTCACCTGAAAAACGGTCATTGGTTAGGCCGAGGACAAGTGCGTTATCGCGCGAGTAAATAGCGACTAGCTCGAAACTACGAACTTATTCGCCAATAGTGAAGCGGGTGGGTGGCCACGCGATTCTCGTCGCGGGACCACGACACGGACCGGTGGTGGTGATTGTCGGCGACGTTTACGTGAAAACGCGGAACGGCGCGCGACCGTCGCCGAACGAATAAAATACGCCGGACCATTTGCGTCGGACACGTACGAAAAATGAACATGGGCGGACGTCGTTTTTGGTCGCGAGTTTTTTTTTGTTTTGTCGCGTTTACGCGTACCGATTTTCCCGAACGGTTCCCCTCCGTTCGATAATTTCGCTACGAAAATCTTTCTCGAAATTCGCCCCCCCCACTGTAATGTATTTCCCGTTTAGAAAGTCTTTTCCTACAATCGCGTATTCGTGTATTTTTCTTTTCGAAATTCCGTTTTACCGAATAGCCTATTATTAACACACCTTTCCCGATTATCCGTTTCCCGTCCAACACGTTGTTGTTCATTCACGGTTCCGGCGTCTTATCGCTCTATGTTATTTCGCGTTTTGTTTCTTACAATAATTCGTACGGTCCGCCCGTCTACGCAACGGCCCCCTCCCTCCACGCCGGAAACCGAGACCAACGCTTGTTCATATTAAGCGTGGCCTAATGTCGCGTACCGGTTCCGGACGATTTTTATGAATTCGTATTTATTATTATAAGAACATTTTAGAAAGCTCCATGTTACGCGTCGTCAAAATCTAAATTATATTTCGATAAATTTGGTTTGATTGAAATAATTTATAAAGTACTTGCACGTATTTATAAGTACACATTGAGCCAACCAAATTCTTAGAACATAGTTTTAAATAAAAATTATACAAATAACAAACGAACGTACGATTAAGCGCTAAATTGTTCGTTAATAACGAGAATAGTCGGTGATCTTATTTTTTACATACCCAATAAATCGGCTCCCGTCGTCGTTTACATTTTAGTATCGTAATAAATTCGTTTCTCAATTACAAAAGTGTCCCGATAAGATATTTGTTTGGCGTACGATTTCCGAACGTTTTTATCGAGCAAAAATAACGTTCAAGACCGATAAAACTATCGAAATTCTGAAAAACGAAAGGCCGGACGAGTCAATTAAACGTTTAAAACGCGTCGGCCGAACTACTAAAAAGCGAAGTTCACAAAATACTATCGACTCGAGTAAACCGTCGTTTGCCGTTAATCGTCCGTTCGCGGGGGTATCTTTTTTTTTATACGAACAAATTTATAGAACGATACGTTCGTCGACAATTTATTTAAAATGGTTCGCCTCGGATTCGTCGTAGGAGGCGTGTTCGTCTCGGACGTGTTTGTGCGACCGTATGACCGACGACGGATCGGCGGGGCAATCGCGTTTCAAAACTAAACGAATTGGTCGCACGAAATGACGTCGACGCGAGAAAGAATAATTCGAATTAAGCGGCTCGAACCACCGAGTAATCCGTTACATTCACGGAAGTTGCGTTAATTTCGATTTGTCCGTTCCGCCGGCCCCGCAAATATAAAACGTTAAACGACGTGCCGATAAACGAAAAACGATTTAAAAATATATCTTATTCGTTCGTTCATAATATACGTGCGTGCGTTCGTATAAAACGCAAAATGAATACAATTTACGAGCATTTAAAAATGAAAAGGAAACCTATTAATAACGAACGATTTTGTACACGTATATACATTAAAAAAGGTTTAAAAAACGTAGTTTACCGAGATCGAATTTGAAACAGTGGACGACAACGTTCGTTGAATACAACGCGGTTAAGTAGGTGGTGTTTGCGTGCGTTTCGAGTCGAACGGACACCCCAAAACCACGGCCGCCGCGAAATGTATTTCCCGAACAATTTTCGACGGCAACGAGATAGACGGATTCGAACTCGGTCCGTTAGCGTGGTGCCGGCCGGCCGTGCGGTTCGCGCGCGGCGTACGTTTATGCGGCTGGTGGTCCCGCGCGACTAAAAATAAACCGAATATCGCGCGTCTGGAGGAGCTGTTTTACCACCACCCGGAGATGACAAACTCTTCCTTTTTGCCACATAGCGAGTGAACGAGAGAGAGAGCGAGCGAGTATCTTTTTACCTACTTTATAGATAGAACGCGAGTATAAATACGTTGCACTGTACTAAGACGACGACGTATTCGCCGTCATACACATGGGTCGTTCGAGCCAACGGGCGGGGGAGGGGATCATCTGCTAGATGTCGGCCATCGGAAGTCGTCGGGTCCCGCCGAAAACGCGACTGCGGCGTTTCGTTATTTCTATTTGTTCGCGCGCGTATTTTATTATTATTATACGAGGAACGAGGTCAACTTATTATAACCAACCGTTCGAAACCCTGCAATCCGGGGCGGCCGGCGGACGGGCTCGGGTACACGACCGTGTGCCGTATGGTACACGCGCGTCGTTCGTTCGATTACGAACGATTCCGTCCGACGTTTTTGCCGTCGACGAGGAACGTCCGTGTGTCGCGCAACAACACCCGCGAATCTTAATCAGCGATGACGTAAAATGTCGCCGATATTGTCGACGGTCGTCGTCGGGGGAGGGCAAACGAACCGTCCGAAATCGTAAAATGCCCGAGACGTCGGTTTTTAAGAGAGCGGCGCGTGTTTTAACGTTTCCTTTCTTCGATTCGTTTTTCACAATCGATTTGACAAGTTTTTTCATTTTTCCGTTTGTCGCCTATTCAAAGGCGTCGTTAAAAACAATCCAAAAGCGAATATCCGATGGTATTATCGACACCGGTGATACGCGGTTAGGTGATTTATCGTCACTTTCACGGCGATTTCGAAAGCACGGAATTTAATTTTCGCGTTGTTTTCGGAACTAAAATTTACACGTAACACTACTCCCCATCCCGCGCTCCCGGAATCGTCTGAAAATCCGTATTTAGACGACAGGCGTGGCGGACAAACGATTTGTAGCCGGCAAACGGTTAGGTGTTTCAAAACGTTTGAAACTTCGGCAAACTAAGCAACTAGAAATGGTCACGGCCAATCGTCGTACATTGGGAAAGACAGGTTTTAGTCGCGAGAGAACCAACCGTCACGAAGTTTGTTATTTATAATGTTTGTTAGTTTTATTATCCATCTCGTCAAATCAACACGAAATAAAAACGTTTTTGGCGTAAGTCGCCCGTTAAATAGAAACTATAACGCCACGCGAACGTAGGTAGGTGGGTGTTCTTGAGACATGATTTTCATTACGGGCAAGTCGAACAAAAAAAGACCGATTCATTTGAAAAGTAAACATATTACGACAATCGTTATCGCTCTATCTTTAGTTTATGTATGTCAAACACATGTAAACGGGAACTAAACATTTTCGAATTTTTAAATCGGCGCCGTTTAATTCGGCGTATACATCGGATTTTAATAACGAGTAAATACGAGATCCGCGACAATTACTATGACAATCAAATATTTCGGGTGGACAAAATCGGCGTTCAGCTCAAATTTACGTTATATTGTTTACAACCCGACATTTCACGGTGGGATTATCTTATTTTTTTGTTTAAATATCTATCTAAAAATAGACGTCGAAGCAATTTCTAAGTTAAATAAAAACGAAAATTGTTTACAAATATTGATTTACCAAGGTATCGTGTTCATGATTATGTTGTTTACTTGCTTCAAGAATAACAAAAGTATCGAAATTAAAAACGCAATAAACGTTTCACGTTATTACGTCGTACAAATATATTATTAGTAATAAATTTAAAATTATTATCTATTTTACGTTTGGGTTTATTTTTTCTATCGTTGACATTCGAGTGTTCATTAATTGTCGTCGTTACTCTATTAATGTATAGCCGTATGACGATTTGACCTGTATTAGTTCTTTTTCGAACGAAATGAAAAAAAAACAAATACATAAAAATCCGACACGGTGCCTATTATAAATTTTAGTTAATTTTACGTTTAATCGTAATCCACTCGCTTAACGCGTCCATTTAAGTGAAAACTAATTGGAAAAATTACTTTTTCTAAAAACGTGTTCGCTTCGAGTTAACTCCGTCCAAAGGTGTCCTGTCAATCGAGTTAAATTGGCTAACAACACCCGTTGTACGATAATATTTGACGTTCGAGACTACGAGAAAACGTCGACTGCGACTTTTGGGGAGTGAATTAAGTAAATACGTTTGCGCTCGAACTGGACAAGTCAAAGCCATTAGTGAACAGTGTAGATATTATTAATCGGAGAAAATAGATTATTACGGAAATGCGTTCACGACGAAAAATTAAGTCAAAAAACGAAACGCGCGTTACCACGCGGGGTCTGGTTACCCGGGGAAAGCGCGTAATTAGGTTTAATGTATGGCCGCGATTTTTAACGAATAATTATTATTAACGAAAACCGGGAACGCCGAAACGGTAATTGCATCTTGTTTGACGACCCGGAACTCTATGTCTGGAAAGACAGATAATAACTCTAGACCGTTATAATAATAATAATTATTATTATTATTTAACGAGTGTCTACTATATATGTATGTAACGTGGAATTTAATACCATACTGTAGATGCAGTTGTGGGTTTAATTATAAATAATATCGACGCGTACGGATTCCGTATGCAAGGTTTCGAATTTTTTTTTCCACTAAAAACGCCGGTAGTTTATTCGCCGATTTATTAATCGCGATAAAAAACGAAAATTCGTGCACTATCGAAACGTGCACGCGTTTTCGTGTTAGAAACACACGTTACGAGCAACGTGTGTCCACATTACTGTTTGGCAAATATTTATCGTGACCGTTATTTTAGATTTAAGGAAATCGACGCGATCATTAAGCGAATTAGTTCGCGTCACGAATATTATATTATAATAATATTCGTAATAGTGGCGACGTAGTACGATACGACTGTGATCGAAATAAACGAGCGCAATTCGAAAAACGATTTTTATATATTCGTTTTACGAATAGATTGTCGGGATGCCGATTTGATGAAAATGGCGATCGGTTGTTTTTGTGTTTGATGGAAACGGGTATCCAAATTTATCGGAAAAACGAATGGGCGGTGAAGGGAAAGACCGTTTTCCCCAAAACGAATAATCCAATAAAATGACGAAAATTTAAATCGAAAACGACAAATGTAAATGAATAATATATATTATTTGTCGTGTTTATATAATACTCGTTGGCTTTAATAAATACCTATATTTTTTCGAATCTTACGAATAATAGAATCTATTATTACGATAATGAAGTGTATTATAAATCGTAATTTACGTTCACGGTCGAAATATACCGTATTTAAAAACGGCGAGCTTTTATACAATCATTCGGTGCGTAGTCGAACATTTCAATTAAATGTACACTTTATTTACAAATTCCGTTTAATTTACATTCATTCGAGTTTTCGCGATAAATTGAGGAGTAAATTACTGGACAATATTCGGTAGTATATCTATAGAAAAATATGGAAATACAGTTGGACTTTTCCGAAACGCCCTTGGAGACAAATTATACGTTTACGGCCATTGATTTTCGCGAGTCCGAATATTTCGTATTGACGTATTTTTTTTTAAAGAATATTTTAACGATATATGCGCGCACATATTACCCATTATTCTCCGATAATTATTTTTCGGGCGTACGTGTGTGTGTGTATGTGTATGCGCATGGCTGCGTAGGCGCGCAGTGACAGAAGCGCTTTTGTATAGTGTACGAATACGTCGTATATATTAGCCTGACGCCGTTCACGTAATATTCACACATTATTGTATTGTCACACGTCAGCCCGAGACGAATTTAGCTGTTTTCTCAGGCCTAGACCGAGTGCTTATTCTGGCGAGAGCCAATTTACGTTTTCGTCGCCATCTTATTTATGAAAACGTACACAAAACGTTGTTCGGATTTTTATTTTCTCTTCGACCGATCGCTCCCCCGGTCGGCGACTATTTTAAAACGACAGCTGCGTGTGTCGAGATGCGCTCGGTTCGTTCTACCCGTATTACGAAAACAGACGGCAACAGGTAGATCACAAACGTGTCGTCCACTTTCCGAGATACACCGAATTTGTTAATGAAGTTGTTCGACATATTCTGTACGTATTTTCCCCTAATTGCGTGGTTCGGCCGCTCCATTGAGAATATAATAACTACTAAAGGCATACTTGTTGAACGGTTACAGTGACGATATTTCGCTTTAATTCCTTCGAATTTGTCATTTGCTTGTGGTAAATGGTAAAGAACATTTGAAGCTATAAGTCGTTTATATGTTGACCGGTACAACACGGTTGTGTTCCCCTACGAACGTTTCGAATGTTTTTCAACATATAGCGATTTTTCGGAAATCGTTTACGAAATTGGAATGAAAAACTGACGACGTTTTGGTCATAACCGTCGTATTCGAAACAATAGAAGATTCGTATGTGTTTTCGACGTTTGAATTTTTTTAGAACCTCCGTCGCGACTGTTGTTTAACGAAGAAGTAACGACCATTTGAAAAACAAAATGAAAAACTAGGAAATTCCGTCGAACAATATCTTATGATAGGTTTCTCGACAATAGTCTTCTTTTCAAATTTGGCCATAAGCGTTTCCACTCTACAAGTTTACGGTAGAAATGATTAAAGGCCGACATTTTGTCATGTTGCCGGTTGCAAAATAAACGGGACAGTGGTATCCTATTAATGTCACTGAGCGGATTAAATGTGTCTATTTTATTGTTACCGCGCTGTAAATAATTCCATGGTAAACGATATTTCTTTCAAAATTACGTTTTTTCGTTTATTTCGTAAACGGCACGACATCTCTTTCGATGTCGCTATCGCGTCAATCATTTATGACGAAATCAATTACTAGTAACTTTTTTCCGTTTTTGTTCAGCATTTGTCCCGTATTTGAAATACATTGTAGCTTCGTTATTCGAGCACAATGAAAACGTGGACTTTCGAAATACACGACAATCACTCGCGACCTCGACGTGTATGAATTTAACGATAAGAATAAAATCTACTCGGACGAGAAGTCAACTTCCTACACGATTATCTTGTTATTCTCAATATATGGGCGTAGTAATAACCCGGGAGCGTATTCCGGGATCGTTCTCCTTTTAATTAATAACGTATCGTATTTAAAAATATTTATATTTTTTTCAACGTAGAAAAAAATTACAACTTTTACCCACCGTTATCGTTCAAACAACCGGAATCCAAGTACCTCTACGTAATATCGAATACAGTATTTTATTTCGTGACCGAAAGTGTCTAAGCGATTTTCTTATACTACGCTATATTACGCCGGACTCGAAAAATTAAGATAAATATTATATATGTACGTTACACGGCCCTCGGCATGGCAATGATTTCGGTTCGGCAACAAACGAAAGTTACAACCCACCGCGAACTCTTTTTGAATCCTACTCGTTGTTTCGATAAATTCAAATGTATCGCGTATGCGTATTTTACGCGGACGAAATTCGTCTCGCGTTTATGTAGGAAATCAATATTATTTCACGATGATCACGAGAAATCGTTAAAGCCGAGGCTAGGGTATCGAAATTCGGTACGTATTCCCAAATCGTTTTGTCCGTTGCTCTCGAATAACGTAACTATTTAAATTTAAAAAAAAAATTTAAAACGTAACCGATCAATACTATACAACTAAACGTAATTTCTAAATACTTCAATATAGTTCGTATTTTATATTTATAAGCGGAGCGAGACGAGCACCCGTCACCGGAATCTCGGTTTTTAATACATATTTTTTATTAATCGTATATACTAGCTATAACTATTTTAATTGACGGATAGTTAATTAGTTTAGCATGACCTGTAAACTATAGTAGTGTAGTATATTATAACGATCTAAGTGTGTGTGTATGTATGTGTGTGTATGTGTGTGTGCGCGCGTGCGAGTAATATCGTGAAGGAATAAAAACAATAGCGCAATTTATGGAATGTAAACTGTCAAACCACGAACGAAGAAAATTATACGCACGCGAGAAATAAACAAATACATAATGCTAAATAAGACTCGGGGGGGAAAATGGGTAATGAATCGCGTTACTCGTTACTTTTAGGTCGTGGTAATTTTCCATTAAAAATACAAAAAAAACCACTTTTCCGTTTTCTTTCGCAAAAATACGCGTACTTTTTTTCGCGCTCGCATTGCCATATCTGCGTGTATTGTCCGTTGGCGGAGAGTGGTTCGTACGGCGCGAGTGCTTCGACTTTTACGCGTAACACGATCTGTCGATAGTAAATTTACCCTAGTTGACTCGATTAATTGTTTTACGATTTTTCCGACGGTCGTTTGTAGCGCAACGAAAGCCTAACAGAAAAATGCGGTAAAATTGTCGACACGCGCGGGGTCTCCCATGTTTACAAGAATCATTTTGTATAATATCCAGACGATTATCGAGTAACGACGAGACGATGCCGATATTTTCATTTGAATAACGTGTCGTTCGCAACGACGAAAACGCCCGTCGAATGATAAATCGTCGACGAACCTGTTATGAAAAACAGATACTATGCGCTCGAAACAATACGCGAAAGACGGCATAAAAAGGCGGCGGTCACCGCTTGAACGACGTGTTGATCGACCGCGACGTTATCGTGACACAGGCGTAACATTATTACAAGCGTAATCGCATATATTATATATGTACATAAGACACGATCGTTTCTTGTTGATGACAAGACAACAATGACAAACGAAATGCGAGACGTCACCGCGCGTACCCTTGCCACATTATGACTCGTATAATCAAAACGTGTTTCAAAACCGTGGGAGGAGGGCCTCTGTATTTTTCATCAGGCCGACTTACAAATCACAATAAACCGACGCACTTTTTATATTTTCCATGTTCGTCCATACGTACGAACGCGGATAAAGTCAAATTACAAATTGCGTACTAGTAAATTTATGTACGCTGGTGACGGATTTGACAATGCGGTAATTGACACGGTTTTTAACAACAGCCGATGGGCAACAACGGCGCGTTGAATATAATAGAAAGCGGTCAACGATTCGCCTCGATGTACGGTATCGTTTGTAAATACGCGTTTCCAGCAGACAATTAACGGTACACCCTAAACGTAATAAATATCCGACAAAACGTTATCGAAGGGGTAAACGTTCGATATTTACTACGGTATATCTCTCTCCATTTCATCGCCGCGGCGTCTTGAATTTAAATATTTATCGCTCGAGAAACATTCGTCGGATTTTAAAAATTAATTTACGCCTATTAAAATGTATTTTCGAAACATTTCCAACTAGAATCGTAAATGGCTGTTTCAGAATCAAAATGTGATGTATTTTCTAAAAATCGGTGGTAGCGAACGCAAACGTAACAACTACGAACAAATGTAGAACGAATTATGTAAAAAAAATTTTGCAAAAAAATGTATAAGCAATTATTTCTATTATTCGCGGTATGGTCTGCCTCGAAATAAAAGGAAATTCGCTTTGTAAAATACTTGGAATTTAATAATACGTAGAATCGTTAACAGGAAATGAACTCGATAATTAAAAGGACCCAGGTTTATTGTTTACATACAATTAACTATACAAATTTCTAAAGAATACAGTGATAATAGATTGAATAAAGTTAAACGCTATCGGAGAGCATTACATTTTTGAACGTGTTCTGATCGAGATAAGAGAATTAATCAATTTCGTGTCTGTTAATCACGATTCACGTTGTCTATCGAAATTCGAAAAAAAATATTTTTTCGTAATGGATCGAAAAATGTCACCACAATAAAATCTACCGGGCAAATCAACATGTCGTTAATTAAAGCAGTTTACGCGCGAATTTCAAATCCAGTTTTAAAATCTTACCAATTTTATTGATTACTTTTTGGATAATAAGTAGTGTGACGTTTACTATTAGTTTTATAACGAATAAATCTAAAAGAAGATTTCGTATTTTTCTAATAACTCTTCGAATAGTTCTTGAATAATATTGAACAACATCTATTTCATTAGTAACATATGTAATTAATAGCTTCGCGATCAATAAATTTATTTTCGTTTCGTTCGGTAAACATTTCGTGGACTATTTAAAAACTAACGCCCGTTAAATGCGATTTAAGATATTTTTTTATCTAATCCAAAATGTTTAAATATAAAAATATTTTCTGACGTTGCCGCATTGTTATTACGGCGATTAAGTAATTAGATTCATTTGAAGAACGTACATTTATATCTGATCCAATATTTAAATCAATTTGAATTGCTATTATTAGCAAATGGTCAAATAAATAAAATGTTAACACCGTCATTTATAGTTAGAATGGATAACAAAATAGAAGATTACTAATTATATAGATCTATATATATATATATATATATATGTACGGAAAACACGGTGAGTTCAGATTAGAAGGTAAATGTGGATTAACTTCGTTTAAATATCACGGAGCGAATATGCGTAAACAATTATAATTGATATGTCTACAAGAAATATGTATGTTATTATGGTGTTGTAATTTGTCGAAATAATGATATACGCCTAGTTGCTTATACAATTTATATTCATCGTAGTTACGCAGATACCGATTATTTTATTTTATTTATAAACGTATTCGTTTATAATTAATATTATTTGACGTAACGCGGAAGTTTAGTTATTATAATGTAATCGTCGTACAGTGTATTATAACGTAATTATCATTACGTTCGAAGTGGCTAAAAGAGTCGACTATAATAATTGGTGTTTTTTCTCACCGCTAAGACGTGAACAAACCAAACACTTATTAATACGTAGAAATAAAAGACGAGATAAAAAAATATCAAACTGTTATTGATAACTCATTAGACTATATTGATATTAAAAATACCCATACATTTCAACATAAAGCTAATGAGTATATGTATTTGCTCGGAATTCACTCGAATAAAGTAAATAACGTATAATACACCCATTTAATATGTTCGATTGCTGTTTAAATATTACGTTGCATAATACTATTAATATGACGATGTTTATAAATTATACTTACGTAATTTCAACTGTACGTGTCTAATTCCTATTGAATTTATATATATATATTCTAAGTGTGTGTATGTAATGATAATTGCTATACAAAATAGAGAAAAATATTATATAAGTGACCTCGCGCGAGTACTCTTAGTTTAATATAGTATAATATAATAATAAGTAGTTTAATATAATATAATATATACACAAAATAGTAACGTATAATAATATAAACTAAATAATAGCAAACGGTTAATTCAAACATTTACGAAATGAAATCTGAATACGAATTTTTATTAATGCCAATTTGGACTTATAAAGAGCGCAAACATTTAGTCCATCATTCCGAATTATAACGAGAGCTCTATTTACATTACTTATACTTCATAACCGCCCCGTCAGTTCCTATCGAAACTCCAGAATTATCCCTAACAGTCGTCCCTTGTCTTAAATATCGCCGAGCAATAACCTTAAATTTCATTTATAAATCTTACGTACGCGCACGTTCGTGTGTATAAATTAAATTTAAAAAAAATTTTGTCTAAGTAAAGTTGCTGGGTATGATTTCCTTTATCCGCCGTCCGTGTTTTAATTAGAAAAAAAACGAATTCACGTACACTTATTGTAAAGCGTTGTTTTTTTACATATCGTGTCTATTATCGATAAAAGTTGAAAAACATATGGAACGAAATCGGAACGATTCGCATAAAAGTTTACGCTTGGCGTTGTTGATTATATTTAAGAATGTATTTTAAGAACAGCGAATTGGCCAATAAACAGCAGCCAAACGGAATATTATTTTATATAATTTAGTTACACGTTTGCTGGCGTACGGCCGATGATAAAAGTAATAATTAAGAAAGGTACAAAATTGTTGTTCAGCGAAAATTAAGGACGTATTTTAAATCAAAAATTTCGAAATTGAGAACCGAAAAAGTTAATTTCGCTAAATTAAGATACGGGTGTCAAGGAGTTGGACATGACAAATACAGAGCTGATATTGTATAAATGCTTATAAATAAATCGCGACTGAGTCGATTAAATATAATCATAACGATCGATTGATCGTTGTATGGCTTACGAATATTAAAATAATTACGATAATAAGGGGCGTCTAAACATTATTAAACAACGCGTTTTCCGTATTAAAAATTGCATTATAGAACTGTTTTTTTTGTCTAGTTTTTATTATGAACTATTGTTGGTTCAAAAATTATGAAAATACAAAAATTACGTTTATAAAAATAAAAAGGAAATACAAAAATTAGATAACGGATAACCATATTCGTAAATAAACGAAATTATAACCATTGTGGATATTTCGGAATAAGTATTAAGGATGGGGAAAGATTTTAGGGCATCAAACAGTTACGACACGTTAAATAAATAATAACGTTAATCCATCGAACGAGTTTGGTTATTCGACGGTTCGAACGAAAATGCGAATACTATTCGAGTTTGGTCGTTCCAATTGTTCGTTCGCAACGAGTTCGAGTCGTTTTTAACGAACATTTCGAGTATTTGCGCCTTACGTACACGCGGGCGTAATGTTTTAATTTACGTGAGCGTACTCGGAAATACGAATTTTCCTAAGCATTTTGATTGCTGCGCGCGGCGACAACGCCGCATCGAAGTATTCAATTGTTCGAAGCGTTGTCAATTTTCGGGCGAAATCGTAGGAAATATTCGCGAACGAGCGTATGTCCGGTAATGTAACTAAGTAATTATTATTTAAACGCTAATAGACGATGCTCGACGAGCATACGTGGTACAGGTCACGTCGCGTATCGGTTTAATGGCGACGACGATCATAACTAAAAGCGAAAAATAAACACTCGCGCCGTATTTATTACGCGCGCGCGCTTTCCCTAAATAATTTACGCGTATCGGAACGTTATACGTACACACGCGGATCATCGTTTTCGGGCAAGAGATATGACGAAACAACAACAAAATAAAATCGTTGAACAACGAAAGTCACCCGATGTTCGATTAGAAAGGGAAGACATAAAAAACCCGCGCACGATCGCGTAACGACGACGAAGGTAACCACCCGACGCGACGATGGCGGGCACGTAATTATCAAAGACGACGCGACGCGCGTGTAACCACGGTCCTGTTTACCAACGTGAATTATATCGGCGATAGGTTTTCGTTCGTTGTTTATCGTCGGTTTTATTAGTACGCCGGCGGGTGAGGCGGATAAGACGCGCGCTAGTTTTGTCGGTCGTTTTCAAGTGATTAATAATAACGTTACGCGCGCGACGCCGAGCACCGCCTCGCGTACCTTCATTACATGCGTTTGTGACGTTACGTTGGTTATATTACGCGCCGGTAGCAGCGGGCAATCGAAATATTTAACTCACGCGTATGCGAACCGTATGAACGTCCGCAACGCACCTCGTCGGGCTATTGTTGCGCGCGGAGGCGATGGCGGCTCGACTTCGTGGGTAACGCTCCCTAAATACGTACCACGCGTAAAGCTGCGGTCACTTACCTCGGATTAGGCGCGCCGGTATAAATGTCTCGTTCTAACCAATTCGCGCGTATCGGCGCCAACGAAGCATAATATGCGTGGAAAAGGAAGGCCTAGCCGTTAATATTAAAATGGCGTAAAATTCGAAAAATTGTTTTTTTTTAAAAATTATCCACTAATAATGGTACTCGAGCGATTATTGGTTAACCAACGGCGTTTTACCGATTTGTTTTAGGTTCCGGTTAAAATTGAAAAAATTTTTTTTTCGTCACGAACGTTCGTATTATTTTGGGTAAAATTGTTTGACAAAAATAAAAAAAGTGACAAAACCGTCGTTTGCCTTTCAACATCACGCACGAATTACCCGTTTGATCGTACGTACAATTTCTGCGTTTTGACAGACATGATTTTGCGTGCGCTATTTTACCGTACGCGCGCGTTTCAAATTTCGAAAACAAAATCCCCGCCGGCACGTACGTCACAATTTATCAGTAGGACGATAATTGACCGCGGTTGGCCGAAACGGCACGGATTTCGACGCGAACGCGACCAATACCGACACTATCCAAATCGAAAAGGTAAAATTATCTCGTTAACTTTAACCGTTGACGCGGCCGCCACCTTTGAGTGTTGTGCGAGGAGGACGAGGAAGGGACATGTGTTCGGCGAGTATTGCGTGTACCAACGTATATGTATATAAAGATATAGTCACGCTATAATAGCGTAATAATGGTTCGGAAATTGCGTGTATAGCTCGCGAACAAAATAACAATACACGAACAGGATGCACGACGACCGCGATGTATACGTTAACTGCGACGTACGTTCCGTTGCACGTTTTCTCCGTTTCCGCGTTAATTATTCGGGTGGCGGAAACGCCGCCTGATTTGTCGGTGTCACAATCGTACGGGGGGAAAGGGAGCGGGAGTGATGGTAGGGTATCAGACGCGCAAGGGTAGCGTAGAATTAGCGGCGCGGAAACGTCCCCGCGTTCCGTAGGGGAATTTCGGGACGCGCCGGCGAATGTGTGCCGAAACAAATGTCCGTCAATTCGTTGGCATGGAAACGCGAAAACGGTTTCGAGAGGCGCCCCTGGGGGGGGGGGAGAGCGCGAAAATGTGACAGAAGGTCCCGTCGTTCAGATTTGTGTACGGTTTTCGTGCGTCCACTCAGAGTGGTCTATTCGGTCGATTACATGCGAGTTGGTCAATTCGCTTCGTTAACAACGAACCCGGCCGTGAAAATGATACGTATCCGCGATATATTGTCCGGCGTAAAACGGTGCACTTTTTACTAGGACGACTCGTACACAATATCGTGGCGCGCGTTTTGCGCTTTAATAACTCGACAATTTACGAATATAAATAGAACGAATTATTCCTCTATTAGAGGAATAAATTAATATCGAATTATAAACACGAGACTACAGACGGAGGTCGCGTGTTCGAGAATCGATTGGAAATTTGAGAAAAATAACGATTCGACGAAACGTAATAAATAATATGAATTCACCTGGTACTGAAGTTTAATCTTGGTAGACTTGACCGGGTAATAAATACAAAAGTATATTTCGAATTACGGAGGGGAAGAATATTAAAAATAAATTGGGACGCCGCCTTTGAACGTACATCGATTTGGTCGATTAATCGAATCGAATACTCAAATTTTCGTAACGTAAGGATCATACTCACCTATATCGAAAAAAAACTTATACATATATTAAATTTTATCTCCTTCCGTAATTATCTTACAGATAATTTTTAGACATTGTAATACCCTTTTGGGTTTATTCAAATAATTGTTTGATAAATACGCTTTTTTTAAACTTTAATATGTCGTTCGCGCCGTGTGTTCGACGTATTTTACAATAATCGTATCGAATTATTATATTATTAATAATATTATTATATTATATTATATTATATTAATATAATAATATTATATTAATAATTATATTACAACACATTAAAGTATTTAAAATTAATTTGGTACTTCGTTATTTTCGATTGTAAAATGTCACTGTTGTGTGTCCTTTTTGTATTCGGCATAGTGAACCAAGATATAATTTCTAATGATTTTGTTTTTTTTTTGTGATTTACGATGATTGTACTTTTATTATTTTTAATCATCTAGACGATGTTTGCTATAGCACGATTAATTTAGCTCTTTGGAAAGCATTCCGATAATGCGATATAGACGAACGCGTTTAGTTCTATTTAAGGCTATAAGTAAAATATTTAATATATTTACATTGATGATAGCGTTATAATACGTTTATTCGTATTGTATTTCTGATTCTACCCATAATCGCGTCAAAAACACGCACGTCGAATTCATTCGTGATAAATACACTCGTTCGTTTTTATAAAAAGACAATATAATTTTTCCACAATAAAATTACGGTAACAATCCGATGTATTACCTTAACGTACGTTAAAGTATCCATCTACTTATTGTATTTATGTTTTGGATTAACAATGCTTTGATAAAATTATCCCATAAGTTGTTGTAAACACTAATCGTCTAAACCAAGTTCCAAATAAAAAAATTGTTTAGAGAATTTAAGTAGTTTTTGTTGAAACTAACTTGTAACACACATTGGTTAGTTATCAATTTCCGTATTGTATACATAATGTTTATTGTTTATTTTCAAAATAAAAAAATGTTTTATTATATTTTCTTAGCGCGTTATCGACGTTTTCCGCTATTAAAATGTGATATTGTCAACTTGTACGTATATCAAAAATTCAACGCATGATTTGTGACCGGAAAGTGAGGGCGCGTCATACATTCCGTGTGTGTATTAGCTCGGAGCGCTACTTCGGTATACACGCGACGTACACATATTTAGCGAGTTTAATGACGACATCGGACGAAATCCCGAGGAGACGAAACGAAGAATCAAACAAGGGAAATACGAGCGTTTATTAAGAGAAACGGTTTGTTACGACTGTTCGTAAAAAACGAGTACGTCCGTGTTTAAAAAAAACAATAAAAAACGTTACGTGACGTACGGCTGTGAAACGTGCACGCCAAACAAAACGAAGAAAGGTCCGTATTATAGAGTGGTCGTTGTGGCGCGGCGTTGGAGGCGCATCGAGACGATCAGTTTGACGGACGGAAAACTAGCGGGTAAATGTACGGGTACACCGAGTCAAAATTGGGCGAGCGAGAACCGAAATTTATTAATTCATTTGATAAAAACGTCGGGCTAGACCAGTAGAACTGGTCCCGGTACGACTATTCAATAACATTAGTGGACTGGTATACATTGTATGTCATAGATGTGCTTGTACTACATATTACTTCTACGAGTTTACAATATGGGTGGTTTATAATAATTTCAGATAAATCCTGAGCAACCGTTTCCATTTCTGAATGCACGTTATTCTTTTGTCCACGCGTAGTTTTTCGGATAGCACAAATGTTCCGATTATTGTAACACCACGTTCAACTACTTTCTGATGGAAAACCGTAAACAGATGTTTGTCTCGTATTTGTGTGTTTGCCGGATACTGTTAGGGTGTTTGGCACATCCGACTATTGAAAAAAATCGAGTTTCGTCGTCGTTTTGCCGTAATTTCAAAAATCGTGATTCAAAACGTTTCTCGATCGATTTTCGGCTAAGTATATTGTTTTGACGAAACGAAATTTCAACGACTTTGCGCGATTATACTCAACGATTGATACGTCGTCACGTCATACGTGCGACGTATATTATTCGTATAAAACTTTTAAACGAAACCGTCATATTGTTCGATAAATCCGACCATATCGATGATTAAATTTGAGCGAACGTTGTTTTTAAAACTTACTTCACTAGTCTGAAACGCATATTTCAAGATCGTACGTTTGGAAGCCGTCTGAATTGGTCTCGTCGATATAATTTGGTTTTATTTCGTTTGTTCGTCTCGTGAAATTTAACGTCAATCGACGATCACTGTGCCTGCGAATCGTGTAATAATAATGACAATTACTAGAATACAACTCGACGCGCGCGATACAGTTTTAGAATAATGACCATTTTGTAGTCATTGATTGTACGTATTTATTAATGAATTCAACTTTTAATTGTTATTATATCGAATTGCCGTGTCCAATAATTTGTTACGAACAACATACGCGGCTTAGACGTACGTAAACAAAATTAGTAATTATAAATTATAATTTATGGGCTACATTTACTGTTTATTTTTGGAACATCGTATAATTCATTTAGTTCGATTCAATTTATTTTTCGGCGATTTTCTATTCTATTGTTATTTTTAATATTTGCGGAACGCGTTAACAAAAAAATTACATCAAAGGTTACTAAAAAAACGTAGATTACAGAGGTGTATTATTAGTTTTTTTGCGTTTCTTGTTACGCGTTCCGAAACAATAACAAAATGTAATATTTATTTTAGTAAAAATCGAACGTGTCGACGAATTGTTTTATTACGAGTTGATATAAATCAAATTTCTTTTGTTTAAACGGAAAATTATTTGAAAGACCGTTAAGTATCAAACATATAGTCGTGTTTTTTAGTTAATTTTCAGATTAAATTTATTCCATTAGAAGGCCGAAACGTTTCGATTAATTTCGCGCTAAATAAATCATTTCGAAAACATTTCAAGTCGAAAAATATTAACGTAATATCGGTCGTTTAATTAGGGCACGCGTATTTTTCTATCATTTTTTGTCATACTCATAGCGTCGGTAATAATATTTCGGCGAGGTTTTCTCCGTTCATTTTTCTTTCGCTATTATTCCGTAGGTAATGTTCGTTCGACAATGAAGGTTTTTGATCGAAGGTCTATAACGCCCCCTATCTGATGGTTGGGGGGGGGTTGGGCTTCCGACGGTTCACGTATTGAAATGAAACCGCCGCCGGGTAGGACGCAAGTCTCGACGTCACGATGACTAACTGAAAAACTGGTTTTCGTCGAAACGACCGCGAATTTCGTTATTACGCGATAATAATCCGGTCGGACCAATTACCGGAACGCCAATAGACCTACGCACTCGCTGACGACCTTTCTCCGCGATATTCGTCCGTAACCGTTATTACGTGACATTTGTGCGAAGACGATTAACTAAACACGGACCGTATTTGTACGTAACATTTGACGATCGAGAACGCGTCACGGAGAAAATCTCACGACATGCACCCGGACACCCCCCACCGGGTGGCAGATGCCATCCAACTGTCCCAAGGGCCGTTTCGGGTAATATTTAAGAACGCGTAGCGTGAACGACGGGAGCGAATCGCGTTATTTGAAATCACCCGTTTTTGGATTACAATAATGTCCGTAACGAGTTAGAAACGGACGGACATTTAGCAGCGTGACGTCGTACGGCGTTATTTGAACGCAGTATTCGTTTTTTTTTTTTGTTGTACGCGTTAAGTATTTCAGTCGCTACAATACCCGACATTTTATCATGGTAATCGATAGAATTCAGACAAACGAAATTCGTCACTTAACCGTTAATTATTGTCCTGTGGTCGTTGGCGTATATGTGTGCTGTACACGTCATATCGCCAAGGACGAGGGAGTAATCTAATCCCCCCTGTTCTCTAGATACGCCACTGACATAATAAATACGTAGCAGGGCGAGTAATCGCGTTTTAAAGTTTGTTCGACGTAACCGAATCACCTCGAATAAGTTACATGTACTTACGGGAATACAATTTGAAAAAGCGTTTCCAATTGCGAATAATTTTCCGCGATTTCGCCCGAATATCGAGTAGTTTGGGCCGGGAACGAAACGACAAATCCGAAATTGATACGTTAATAACGACGACTCGTCCGTTTATTTACGGATAAAGACATCTAGGCTTTTCAACAGCCATTCGTAAACGTGAAAAAACCGTACGATATTAATTCGAAACAATCGGAGGGTTTATTTATTTATATCGTTTATTGTATTTCGCCTCGATTATAAACGTTTGTAACGATACATTTGTCTTTTTCAAATCGATTTTTATAAACCGGCTTTCCGTTATCGACGGACGACGAGCGAATTTCGGGCAAAATTGAGTGTCGCGCGTACCTATAACCGTTGGAACGTCTCGTAAATTGTTTTTTTTCTCGTTTCCCCGATATATTTCGTCAACCAATACGTCGCGTCTATTTTTTAACGTAGACCGCCGAAGTGCGCCAGTTTTTTGTCAAATTCTTCTAGTAACAGAATCCCCGCGTTTGTAACCACGGTCTATGGTAACTCAAGCATTTAACATGCCTGACGTCTAAATCCGATCGCCGACGGTTTCCGAAAGTTCGCGGACTTTATCGCGAGCGATTTTACGACCGGTAACGACCCGCGGCTGGTCCGGTGGCCCTTCCTCCGCACATCACGATTACGGTAAAACACGACGCGTATTATATTTACTAAGCGCGCAAATCGGACCTAAAGGTTTAAACCGAAACTCCCTTCCCTTTGGACGTGTATATTTAAATGTGGCCAATAGTGTACGATGAGCCTTGGGATTGGTATTCGACGAACGATCGTACGGTAATTAAGAATTTATAATTGTAGTCCCGGCCCCGTATCGGTTTTTTAGATCGGCGCTCGCGCGTGTATACGGAAACGACGGAACGATTTATATTATTATAATAATACGCGCATTTCCACCGAAAACCGTTAACACCATTGGGCCCGAAACAATAGTGGTAGGCCTTGAATCGTGTTTACAATGATTCTCTACGAACGAACGTCGAACGTTCCTAACCATACGTGTCGGTGGTCTTTCCGAAAAACCGTAGAGGAAATCGAAAAATGCGTCGAACGTACGCCAACGGCGTACGGTTGTCATCCGCCGGACAGTTTCGCTACGTTTTAATGATCAGAGCGTTCCATCGCGTGTACGAAAAAGCGTTCGCGGACAAAGTTGGACAAGAAAATAACACGCGTACATCGCAAAGCCAACGTCACGTTCTTCGCTTCGTCCGGAATCGAACCTGATTGATATCGTTCACGGGGACAACTCTATCTGAACAAAAACAACGGCCGCGCGCTAATTAATTCGACAATTTCCAAGATTACCTTTCGTCCCGAACGTAAATAAATCGTTATAATCGCGTTCCTCTCCATCCATCCGTGGTAACACGAACGACGACGACGGTATGAAAAAACTATTAAAGCGCGGCGCCAATATCGACGGGACGGAGAGTTCCTATAACATGGCTGAAAACGTCCGTTATTTTACGCCGGCGAACTGAGAACGTTCACTTACGAAACGTCCGCGTAAACGTTACGCGGAAAGGAGAAATAATTATAATCGAACGTTCGTCGCTACCCTCCCGCCGTGTACGCTGTACAGATAACAGCGATACTACTAATGGATAAAACGACTTACCATGTAACGTTGTAGGAAAACGTAAACCTAACGAATCGTGTAAATCCATTAAAAATCGTCCGTAGAGAAGTGGTACGCGTCGGGTGCAGACGTACCGATAATAATACCCACGCGGTCGTTTGTTTACGTTTCAAACCCGCGGCTATTTTCGTTTTAATACAATCGGTTGTCGAAACACGTTTCTCACTATACTTTTACGTTCAATCTCGAGAAATCGTCGAACCGCTCAAATCAAGCGGGTATAAAAAGGTTTCGGAACATTGTCCGTCGAGAACGGTGTACGACTTTTTCCTTTTAAAAAATTATTCGTGTTTTGTTTTCGTTTCGATACGACGGCATTTATTGTTATTGTAACGCGTATTATTTATTATGGCGAAATTACTACGCGCGAAACGTAATTACGATTTCGTCGCATCGGACGAACCGAACACAAAGGTCGCGGTTGATTCCGAAGATTAAAGGATTTTCGAACTGTCTCGTAGCCAACGATTTTTACCGCGATTGCCGCCCGAACGCGTCGCGATTCGTTACTCTATACGTTATTGCGCTATCGTTGCGGACGGAGTAATCATACGAGCGTTACGACGGGTCCCCTCGACAAATCCCGTACAGACGCGCGGCCCGGGTTAATCGTCGTTGCGCGCTTAATGAATACAACGCGCGTCGCGTTTTACCGTAACCGTGTCGTGCGGGGTAAGGGACATCGTTACCGGTCGTAAAATCGCTCGCGATAAAGTCCGCGAACTAAAACCGTCGGCGATCGGAATTCGACGACAAACGTCCCGCACGGCCAACGGTTGTGTTACCACAGACCGCGATTACGAACGCGGATTTTGTCGCTAGAAGAATTCGACGAAAAACTGACGCACTCCGGCGGTTTACGTTAAAAAATAGACGCGACGTTGACGAAATATATCGGAAAATAAACAATTCACGAGACGTTCCGCCGGTAACGGGCACGCGCGAAACTCAATTTCTCCCGAAATTCGCTCGTCGACAACGAAAAGCCGGTTCGCGAAAAACAATTACGGACGGTACGCGCGGAATTCGGACGAATACACTATTCGCTCGTTAACGTCTTGCGCGTTGTTGATGTGACGCGGCGGATTTGTCGACAGGGTTCCCGGATACTTTTTATACACACCCGAACCGACCGTCACACCCGGAGCACTGGACATTCTGGCGGAAACGGCGAAACGTTCGTTTGACCGCGAGATAAAACGGTTTGACGGTACGCGTTGTTCCCGTCGGATTGTAGTTCGCTAATTTGCACCCGCGCGCGTTCAACTATCCGACAAGCGCGTCGAATCGGACGAAACACTCCGTTTCGACGCGTTCGCAATTCATACCGTATAATCGACGACGCCGCGACGTACCGAACGTACGGTTTTACGGCGTTAGGCGCCGAAGGATTGGCCCGGCAACTAATTGAAACGAGCGATTAGAAAGTCGAAAGGAACCACTCGAAAAACCGTTTCAACCGCCCGGATTTGCCGGTATACGGCGACTACGTTGTAAGGGGTATTCGCGATAAATCGCCCGGAACAATTTACTTAGGTATTTTCCTCCACGGCGCGGCGCGCCGATATATATTTACGGTTCGGAAAACGCGCGTATAACGTGATCGTATAACTATTTATTACACGTCCGCGCGCGCGGTGGTATTCGCCGACGCGTCGCGGTGAACCACAGCGTTACTAGAACGTTTAGGATGAACGCGACGCACAAATCGCCTATGATTCATAATTAATCGTTCGCCGTAGTGCCGACGAAGGTCAGACGGCGAGTTCCGCGTTCGCGTTACGAATGTTCGTACTTTAAGCGGACCGACGTAGCGAAATTAAATTTACCGTTTAAAAAAAAACGGAAACGAAAAAGAAAACCCCGACTTAATGGATAACGCGACGCGTTCGAAGACGAGAATGAATTCAATACTTAGCCGACGCCCCGTGTTATCCGCGCGGAATATACGCGACGTGATTCGCTCGAGTGACGAGTTTAAAGTTCGTTTTAACGTTCCGAGAATAATCGCTTTGGCCGAACGATCAGGCCGGGAAGCCGAGGAACGCGCAATATTTCGTTAACGAACTAAAAGTCGCGGGTAAAGGCCGAAATCGGGAAAAGTGGCGAGCAATTTTATCCGTTTCGTCGGCGCCGGCCAATTTCGGACGATGCGCGCGCCGTGATAGTTACGAATAATTAAAAAGCGAAAAAATGAAAACCCGCGCTTACTCTGGTCTCGTGGTCCGGGGTGGCTGGAAATCGGGCGACGGGTAATGGAAACAACGCCGTCGGCGACGAATACGTGTGCCGGTCCGCTAGGCGCGAACGAATTGGACGGGCGCGTGAAACTACGAAGCGTCGGTAAAACAACAAACGGGCACGGCGGGGACGTCGTTCGGCAATGGCTTTTGGGTAAACGATCGATAAACGTCGGACGAGAACGACGAAAAACAACCGGACGCGGTCAACTCGTTCACCGATCGTCTACCGTACTATTCGGGCACCGCCGTGCACGCACGCAACAAACTCAACCGGTCCGTCACGCAATCCCCACCGTCAACGGAACGCAACGACGGGCCACGACGACTACGACGACGACGCCGCCTGCCGCGCCGCGGGAATCGTCGGAGACTTGAAGAGAGAGAGAGTGAGTGAGAGAGAGAGAGAGAGAGAGAGAGAGAGAGAGAGAGAGAGAGAGAGAGAGAGAGAGAGAGAGAGAGAGAGAGAGAGAGAGAGAGAGAGAGAGAGAGACA
>JAIPRN010000671.1:0-46623 GCA_025469175.1 Geopemphigus sp. TES_GeoC_2020
TTTTATATTTAAATCGGCAATACACTCACTGGCCCGGAATGCCTGAAAGCAATACTTCGGACCAGTGAGTCGTCATCGTTTATTGATAAAAATCACAAAAAAGTTTTACAAAAACGATCATTCTTAAGGGTAGGCGAGCAACGCGAGCTATCCCCACGTTGTTTTACCTCGCCCCCCGTACATTGAATCTAATTCACAATAATCCTTAAGAACTACCACTTCTTAAAAACTATCACGTGAATGGTGCACGGTGACAGGACAATACCCTGCCACGGGGGAACCATTTACATCATCCGCGCGAATTAAAATAAAAAGAATACAAAATAATCTTTCTTCCCCTATTTAGCGGCCTAGCCGCTACCTCCTCCTACGACCACGACGGCGCGACGAAGCTGTCACGCCAAGCGCCTGCCTCTGCCGTTCGGCGACTTCCTTCGCCATCATCACCACTCACGGTGGCCTAAACGAAACTTTTTGCCGTTTCTAATTGAAATCAAAAAGTGTTTAAACTTGGACCCCTCGTTCGAGAATCACGCCGGCCGTATAATAGCGATAATAATAATACGTGCCACCGATAGTTCAACTCGGTGAATGGTCGCGCAACCCGTGGCGACGACACACGGACCGGGCGCCGTTCGGAATTGAGAGCCACACCGGAGCGGTGTCCGAAACGCGATGATTAGCAGCGGACGAGACGTGTAAACGATGGCGAATTGAATCGATCACGTATTCGTCAACGTCGCGGTGCGCACGGAGCGCGAGTTTTTTCGGCGACCTGTATTTCTAGTATTGTATTTATTATTAGCACGCGCGTCGGAATTTCGGCGGCGAATAAAAAACGGTAAATTTTTGTAAAATCGTATCCGCACGAACGATGGCCGCCGTACGTATCGGTAAACGATTATTACGAATATTACGATCGGCGTTTATGTACACGGCCGCTTAAGGAATCCTCTCGAAAAAACTATCGATTAATATAGTACCACGGTTCGGTTAATGATTGTGTTATCTGATAAACGGACGAGTCTTACCTTACAAACCGTATAACGTTGATACGCGTTAATGATTCGTGTCGTTTTTTCGACGATTTAATAATAATCGAATGTCTTCGGTTCCGCCGGTGTTAAACAATAGACGCTCGTTGTCGTTTATGTGTATACAAATAGACCACACGAATATTCGTAACGCAATAACAGTGGTCGTTATTAGTCACCGTATGTTTACGAACGAAAAACTAAACGAATTATGTTTTAACAGGTACTTTACACTGTATTAGGCGGTAGATTATTAAGGTTGGTTATAAATTGTTGTTGTTTGCCCATAGACATTAAACACAAATGGACGATTGTGAAAGATCCACGAATGTACAGTGCTGCGTTTCGCCTGCAGTCACAAGCAACAATACCGACGGCAGGGATTATGTGCTCGATACGAACGATAGAATAAATTTAATAGCGGGTTGTGATTTAAAAGAGAACAAATCTTGTCGATGTACCGTCTTAAAAAAAGACGAATCAAATACGATAAATACTAAACCGTGGATAAGTTTCATTCATATATTATGCACTGTAAGAACGCTTTTCAGTTACATAATTTCGTTCAAAGTGTTAAAATAATAATTATATACTTGACTCAAAAATAACTGGAGGTTTTCAATTGTTGTTGTACACATACATATAGGCAATGTTGGCTCTATTTGGTGTATATTTGACGTCTGACGTGTTAGTTTTTAAAAAAGAATTGGACGATGTTGAATTTCGATCATCCGCAGTAAATCAATATGTTTCAACTACATCAGTGCCTTCAATAAGAGATTTACCTCCATCAAAAGACAAATGTGAACCATTGTACATTCTAATTTATATTCATTGTTTTGTGTGGTTCTTATTTTTGGTAATTTACGTTCCGTAAAATTATATTTTATAATAATTTTTTGCCGCTATTGTATTTCTATTCTATTGGTTTTAGGTACTTGATCATATAGCTAGACGTATACATCATAAAATTTTAAGAACCCGTGGACACTTACGAGCTTATGTACGTCTTACTGGTCTTGCGTCCATTCCATTCCAAGTAGTATCTTTATGTAAGTCTAATATACTTGTTTATTCGAAAACTAGAATTATAATTTGATTATTACGTTAAATTACAGGGACTGTGTTGTTGGCTATATTTATAACACTATACACACAACAAGATAAAGCCGATATGCAACCTTATTGCGATGCCAATGCATTAATATCTCCAAAAAATGGAATCGCCATTTTGCTTGTTATTGAATTTATATGTGTTACCATATTATCATTAATGTATGCTTGTAAGTTTGAAATACAACTTTCTTAAAGTTTGGTAAATAAACAAACTTCTCAATACGTTAAATTTGAAATTTAGATTCCATAAGAAAATTCACCCTAGAAAAGCCTCCACCAGATGTATACGGTTGGCAAGAAAATAATTATAGCAACCGATGGACTCCACAAGCCTTACATAATTCTACATCACATGAACAATTAGATCCTGAAAGATTTACAGAGTAATTTATTTGCGATCAAATATTTTATGTAATTTTAATTAAGTTTGTAGTATTGACCCTAGGCGATAAATTATTTTTGTGGTTAATTTTTTGTTAACGCCAATCGTGATTGTAATATTTTTGAAAATAATTTTGAATATTCTTTTATTGTCGTTTGTTACAGTAACGAACAAGATGGACAATGCTTATTAGATATAATTGATTATTACACCCACACTAATCGAGAACTAGCTGCTATTTTGGGCCGTACGTCTCAACGATTACATGAGCTCGAAATAGAAAATGAATCACGACAGATATCTCAGTCATAATGTAGTTAATATTCTAAATTTATTTAGTTTACGATAAATTAGATTTTAATTTGTGTGATATCGTATTTAACCTTATATAATTATGTAATATAGATTAAAATCAATTTAACAAAATGTGTACATCAAGATATATTTATATATATAATTATTATAAAAATAATTTTATTAATTTGAAATCAATTATGAATGTATATAATACTGATTTCCAATAGTGTGATAATATGAATAAAAAATTATCCAAATATAATACTCGATTCGACGTATTTATTATATTTGTGATAACATTTAGTAAACGCACAGCAATCTGCGAAAAATATATAATTATAATTGTATATACTTGATACAAACCAAAAGCATAATGATCAGGCCATACCCAACTTATAGCAACATAAATAAATCCGTTAACAGATACAGCCTGATAGTTTTCTTTTTTTGAAACAATGACATAAACAGGCAGTTAATATAAAAAGAAATACTCAAAAAGGTTGCTCGGTATTTTTTGGAACAATATGTCTGTACAAATGAAACATATTGCTCATAATTTTCGTGAATATTTATTTAAATATGTAAACACAATCGGAGTTTTGTGATTAGGGATAGTTTTTACTTAAATTAATATAATTAGCGATATACAAATTCCAATTCATATAAAGACAATTGTAAAGTTCAATAATATTTATTAATAAATTACTAAGTTGACGAGAACATTTATATGTAAATGAACGTTAAACAATTCGACGTTCATTAACTAATCTGATTTTGTTTTACTATCATCGGTGTTTGTCGAATCAACTTTATTGAACGAAGTGTTGTACGTTTGCAAAACATTATTATTTTGCAAAGTACGCACTACATTGTCTACCGAAAGTGACTGATCGGCAAGTACCATATCAACAGCTATTTTCGTGGCATTTTGACTTTGACCGGTCTCTCTTAAATCGACGAGTGGCAATCGCCCGTATGTCTTTTTATGAAATTCGCTGTAACATGAAACACGTAATCGATTAAACGAATAATTAAAATTAGCGCCGCTTCATAGTAGCGCGATACTAACGCTCTGAATGGGTCTTCTGGATAAAATATGTTTAGCACTTTGATAGATGGAGCAGGCTTGGCATAATACGGTGGCGATTCTGGTGGAAATGCCCTGTACACGTCGTACCATAGAGGACGATCGTTAATTTTCATCGCGCCCGATTTTATCAGTCCATTAACCCTAGACGTAACAATCGGATTAGAAAACGGCAGTTTTTATATTTTCGAATTTTAAACGAAAAAATCACTAACCTGGTGAATATGGTTCCAAGTCTTTCCAAACGACTCCCAGCCATAATCGTACGTACGCGCAAATAGTAATTACTACTATTACGACTCGGGCTAAATTCAACGATTCGCCGCTACATACGAGCCCAATATAACAATTGATAACGAACAATTAATAATTGATAACGGACGATAATACGTGCGCGATAACAACGCGGAGAGTTCACGGTTCAAATTCGTAAGTATTTATATAGTTTTTTCGCGACCCCGTACGTTCCGATGATCCGTAAAGTGACTAGCGGACGAATTTTGTTTTCTTTATAGACCCAAACGAAGGATTTATACGGCGAAGGGGACGTAGATATTAAATCGCGGGTAGGTGTAACCTCGCCCGGGATTATACATCCCTGGACAATAACAATGGTGGGCGACAAATTGTCCTAAACGATTACGGGCGCGTCGGTACGGATACACGTCTGACGGTCGATTACTGGCGACCGTTTTTCGCGTAATCCGACGGTTGCGCAGGATTTCCGAACGGCGGCTGGATTCGCGCGGAAACGTGGGCGACTGTCCGCCGAATAAACCCTATGGACGGTTAGGTCACCCCGGCCGTGCGGGGGAGGTGACGACGCGCCCGTTACGTTGGTGACCGCCACACGGCGATTATAACACGCTTTCGTGTCCGTCCGCGCGTGTGGTACCGCGGTCCGGCACACAACGCACGCTATAATCGACGGTTATCACGCGCGCGCGGTGGCGACAGCTGCAATTGTAATAATAATAGTCGATGATAAGGTTCTTTTCTTTCCATTGTTCTCGACAATAGAAGTTATAGACCACGGGCCGTCGAACGCGTTTCGTACGACCGTAACGTGCGCTATTCGGCGATCGTCCGCCGTATTGATCCCGTACGTAAATTCCCGACTCCAGTAAATTTATCGGGACTCCCACCCCCGGGTGTCCGTACGAACCGTTTGTGTAAGGTAACGATGCGTTGAGACGACAGACCGTGGAATCGACCGAAGTGATGTGTACTGTCAACAGTAACAACAGTTCGACGCAATTGATTGAAACGGTGTCCATTGACTATGACGACTTCAACGATACGTTTCTGACGTGCGCCACTTGCTTATGTGAGTATTTGGCTGTTGTCATTATTCGTTCGTTATTATTCGTTTACGCGTTTGTTTTTTCCCACACCCCCAAGGTGTGTACGATGGCGGAGAACACGCTCCAAAACTGTTGTCCTGCTCGCATACCGTGTGCGTGAATTGCTTGACAAGGATCGTGTCCGCGGCTAACAATCGACGCACAACGTTAGACACGTTGAATAATGGCCGTGGTAGTAGTGGTATACAGGCACAACGCGATTCTCAAACTTCTCAACACCAGCAAACGTTCAGGTGTCCAATATGTAGGGAACTAATTGTTGTACCGCAAAATGGCGGTGTCCCAGCATTGCCACCGTCGTTTCTAGTGAATCAATTGCTCGACTTGATATCCACTCATCGGCAACGCACTTTAATACCGTCGTGCGGTGGAGGGGGAGTATTGTCTTCGCACGTAAATCAGGTAACTTATTAATCAGGTTTAATTCTTCGATTTTCGGACCACAAAGTGTATTCACACTGGATATAGCGAATAGTAAAATTCATTCCTTTATTTTTGATTTTTGGTAAATGAAAATAAGAAATAATTATCAAATTTTAGTACTTACGTGTTACTCTTTCATATCTCTAACCAATTTCGTTATTACGGTTAAATCACGCAAATTCTGAATCATAATTTATAATCAATTATTATATACTCTATTATCGTTATAACAATTAACATAATTCGATATTTTAATATTCAATGTAAAATTGTATTTTTGACAAACAAAATAACTCAATTTCTATAATCTTTAGGATTGTCGCAATATTTCAAATAATTGTGTTTAAAGGACATTGACTAAAATATCGTTAGATTTTTTTTATTCTAATCCTTAAAATTACACATTTTATGTATCAAAAGTTGGATTATTGTTATCCATTAGTTAGACGAATTAATGTTTAACGCAATAAACAAATTTTAATATAATTATAATTTCTTCGTGTTAAGCATGTGCAAAAAATAATTGCCCGATGTATTTTTGTTATTATTTTTTCTTTTTTACAGGAACTTTTATATTGTGAAACATGTGACCAGGTGTTTTGTTCAGTCTGTACTAAACACGATGATTTAAAACCCGTTGGAAATAGTCCTATATCTCCTAAATCTCTTCCAATTGTGCACACAATTGTACCAGTATCGGTTGCCATAAAACGTACGTCTGAAATAATGCTGTACAAAGCCAATGAGTGCGTGTCAAAGGTAGGTTTAACGAATTATATTAATTATTATTATTATCGTTTGTGTATAAACCATGTTTAAAATTACGTTAAATATAGTTAAACAGCTCACGGGACGAGGTACTTGCTGAATTAAATCGCTTAGATACTAGCCGAAATGAATGTTTATCTACTTTGGACAAAGCATTCAATGATTTGGTAAACATAATAGAAGATCGTAAACAACAATTGCAAAACCACATACATACAGCGTATGATGTTAAAAATACAACACTTAATCAACAACTTTCAACACTTGAAGTTGAAAAAACCAAAGTTTGTTTTATATATATATATATATATATAACTGTAGTTATGACCGTAAAATCGTTTGTTATATGTTTAGATTATGGAAAATGTTGATGGCAATATCAGTCAACTAATTGATATCCAATCTATAAATCAGCAAATACATATTTTAAACGATCGTTTGCAACAACTGCCTACAATTGATGAGCCTCGTGAAAATGCCTTTATCGCGTTGGATTTAGATATAAAATCGATTAAAAACGACATAATTAACATCGTCGGAGAAATGGGTTGTGTGCGCACATCAACAACATGCTCGAGTCTTTGTATTTTAGACGTTGCTGCTTCGAATGGTGATTTTTGTTGAATCCAGTATCAATTTACGTACAGTTGTATAAGTGAAAGGATATTTTTTTCTAGACCATTTAGTATTACCTCGTCTAGTTGATGTGCAAATTGCAACTTTAACAGCTGTGGACTATGATGGGAACCGACGCACATTGGGTGGAGATCCAGTAACTGTGAAATTAATTGGCCCATTGGAGGAAACACAACACAATATTAGTAATACTGTTAGTAATCATTTGGAACGACGAGACATGTATACAACTGATGATTGTATACGTGTTCTTGATAAGAAAAATGGTCAATACATAATTCGTTTATGTTCATCTGCATGTGGCAGGTATATATATACTAATCGCGATTGATAAAAACAATTTGTTTATTTATCCTATAAACGCACATCGAGCACATGAAATGCATCCTTGTTGTTTGCCTTTTACACGTTTATTTCAGAAACGTCAATTTTTGCTTCACCTATTTTCTCTGTACTTCATTAAATTATATTGGAATTTGTCCAACAAAATACGTTTCTGTATAAAACAAACTCTTCCTCGCTTTTTTCCCAGCTATTTGAGATCGGTCATGTATAAACCAAATATAATTGATAACAATGATAATTATCGTCTGTGTTTTTAGATATAGACTTCATATTTACATACTCGGTAGACCAGTGTTGTGTAAAGGTGTTGCTGAACATATTAACTTCTCTGTAACGAAAAACATCGATCCTATGTATCAATATAAGAAAGGTCCACTTCTGAAACAGCCTGCTGCTATTGTTGTGGATTCAAACTTTGCTAAAGTACATAAAATATAGCCATATATACATATTATTTTAAACAATATCTAAGAAAATAACGAATATCATAATTGACATTTGTGAATGTATGTATTTAAAAATATTGGAAACTCATCGGGGGGTGGTTTTTTTTTTAAATTGTAGGTATATGTCTTAGATACTGGAAATTGTCGCATAAGAGTGCTCGACACCAATCTAAATTATATATCTGACATACAAAATGATAGTATGCGTGGGCGTTCGTCAACTGGCATCACTTTATTGAGCGATAACACATTAATTACAATAAACTGGCGTACAAATACAATAACGCAGTAATAATTATTTATTTGTATTTCTTATTTACGGCAAAATGTATTATGACGAAAATAACGTTTTCACCAGAATGACATTGTCTGGGGAGACAATTACATCATGGACACATTCAAACTTGGTTGAACCAATGTGCATAGCTGTCGATCCAATTTATGATCATATACTAATAGGAGATTCTTCTCGCAACATACATGCTTTCAAGGCTAAAACTGGCCAACACCTATTTACCGTATGGTATGAAGATACAAATATTTTTCCAAAATATTTATTCTTTCCTTGTTGCGCACAGATCAACAATAGTGAAAACAACGGGAAGGCTGTCGAATGTATTGGCACGTTTATGGCAATAGGACAAAAATCACAAATCATCGTTATTAGTTGTATATTGATTGTCGGATATCGTTATTTAGATATTTATTCATCCAACGGAGAGTATGAACGATCTATTACAATTGCAACTACAGATAAATGTAAGTAAACCATTAACTAACTGTAATCCAAACGGTTTTTTTTAATCGAGTTTTATCACACCTGGATAATATACGCTTTTGTTTTTATCAGCCCCACAAATTTATAGCTCACTGGCAACTTGTAAACATTTTCTGTTGGCTTCAAGGCGCTACCATAATTCGTACGTTATTGACTTGATCGATATGAATACCGAACAATTGATAAATACTGTGGATTCTAATGTCTGCAAATTACGTCGTCCAGCTGGTATGGTTGCGTTTACAGAAGCTCAAGACTCTGAGCCTATTAACGAAGAAAAACAAATATCACAACATTTATCATATTACTTATTAGTAACCGACGTTGCTACCGATAGTATTAATAAATATCATTTTTTTTAATTAACATTATAGTCTTAAGTCAAACGGACAATACCAATCTACTTAAATATTTACTTAACCACTAGTATTATATTCTATAGTTTTCTTGTAGTCGAGTACGTGTTCGATAATTAAAAATTAAAACTCCGCGTATAAATATGAACGTTGTCGAATTTTAATTTAGTTTAAATACGTTCGTTTATAAGTTCAAAATACTTGCTATTTGTTGAATTCGCTTAAGCCCGTGTTTAAAAAAAAAAGATTCGACTATATTAGAATCCCGCGAATATCAACGTTCAACCAGAAACTTATTTCGTTTGAAGGATCGTAGATTTAATAAACGCTTATCAAGGTTGGTACTTACTCTAAAAGATTATCAAAAATACGTAACTATTTTTTTTTTTATTTTTTATAATAAAATGACCAGACTTAAGTGATCTTTCTAGTCATATATTTGTATTTTACTTTTGTACAACATTATAAGGTAAATATATTTATCTCGACATTTGAAATAACTCTCCTGTAATATAAATATTTATATCGGACGTGCGTTTATTATATATATATATATCGTGTACGTATTAAGAAAACAAATATAATCGTTTCATAACGACTATTTAACACATTAAATTACTCGTATTGTTACACTAATTTAGAAAAATACACATTTCGACGAAGAACAAAACTAAAGCGCATGTTTCGTACGATTTATTTATTTCAATTAATTACTACTTTGTTCACGTCAATTATTTCCATATTAATACTTAACAGTCTTGGCATAAAATGAAATAACTGAGGCGATTAAAATACAAAAATCTACTTCGTGTTTAATTATAGAGTAAGTATACGCATAAACACACACAACACACGCGCGCGCGCACTCGTTTACGCACGGATTGATAAATCGAAGATTAAAATACTGCTGCTTATACACAATAATATACAATAAGGCATATTGTTTCGATCGGATAAATAGTTGGCAATTATCGCGTGCCGACGGTTAACGGGCCAAATATTTCTTATAATTTGTGTCGCGTTTACGTCGACAAGATACGTTTGCTTAATTTTCGATTAAAATAATGAGTACGTCCGACGCGATTTCGGCGTCATCTCGTGGGTTTGCTTTTCGAATATTTAAATTCAAGGTAAAAAAGGACGGGCGCTTCGGCCGTTTTTTTTATTCCGACGAGTAAAAAACCTAATAAGCGACGTGAAATAAAATTGTTTGACGACGGTCAATTTGATTTTAAACGGATTCGTTTTGTCTAAATACGAAATTGCGCCTATAACTAAAAAGTAACGCGTATATGAAAATCGTCGGAATATTCGATTATAAACACGATAATCGAACGCGAATTCGTTTCGATATTCCGTCGAAATAAATGCCGAAAACGTCGATTCGTTTTTATCGACCGTTTCGGACGTCTTGAAGTCGTACGTTACGAGTTTAAATACCGAGTAAAATTTTATATAAAATATAAACGAATCGTCGTCGAGTCAAGCAATTACTTGTTCTAGATCGGCTTGCAGTCTATCAACATTTTTAATTGGTAACTTCGACTTAGAGAATATATATATGTATATTTGGACGTCCATTGCAGCGTTTAAACGAATATGCTTAACTTAAACTAATATTTTTTTTTACCGAAATATACGTTAGGTTTAGAAAGTATATAATAAAGTCTACATTAACGGTATTTACACGTTCGAAATATGGAGTAATTGTTCGTTTCGATCGAAAACTAGTTTATTCGAAAAACTGACGGTAAAAGCCGCCGAAGCTATACGCTAAAAGACGACGATAATAGTTACGTACGAACATTATCAATCAGGGAAGAACGGAACGTATTAAAAGAACCGGGGAGTGTTTCCACAAAAAAAAAAAAACGCTCTTCGACCTACGGGGCGAATAAAACGAAAGAAAAACATCGGATATCTCGAAAGGGACGTATTGTGTGTTGGGGGGGAAAAGGTGAGAGCACGTCGACTTCGCGATGATTGTCGGGAATTGTTCGGGTCTCTGGCGCGAGAAACGGTTTTCTACGAGCGACTAGTATCCGGTGGCGTTGTTGTGAGATTTCGTAATGTTGTGCGTCGTCGAACCGTTTATGGAACGGACGGTGTTTTTCAACGCTTGCCGTTTGTTGCAAAACCAAATCCGTATCACTTCGCGTTCGTAGCCCAGTCTGTGCGCTAATCCGGTGATTTCGGAACCTAAAACACCGCCCGATTAATACGTACGTTACGCGCGACCTGGAATTATTTCCCCTGGCCGGGGTGGGAAGGGTGCGCGCCGTTTTTCCGTTCAAACAACAAAGAAAAACACGTCTTCTCGTCGCGGCTTTGTCGTAGTAAAAAAAACGAAACGACGAATAGTAAAAGCGAAACGGACCGTTGTTATTGGCGTCGCGATTACTATTCCCTAGGGTCCCTCCGTCCGATCTCACGAGGGGGCGGCCGGTGATTATTTGCGCGTAGACGAAATCGTCGTACGCGGAAATGACGATCGGGCCCGAACGAGTCCGACGACCAACTGTTGTTCGAATCGCTTTTGCCGAAATTCGTTTCGTTCCGAAAAACATTCGGCACGGACGGCCGCTGTTCGGTTTGTTTCGTTACCTGACGGGTGTGTGTTGCATTCGAAATGGCCGTTCAACAGTTCCAGGGCCTGGGGCGTGAACGACGTGCGCCTTTTCCGTTTCTTACACGACGACGCCATGTTGTCCGCGCTCGGCGAGTTCAACAGTTCGACCGCCGCCGCCGCCGCCACCGCCACCGCGGACACGGTACTGTTGTACCTTTGACTTTGGCCGCCGCCGCCGCCGCCGCCGACATTGTTCTTGTTGCTGTTGTTATTGTTATTGTAATAATACCTGAGCGGGGAGGGCACAGGAGAAGGAGGACGGGTTACGAGCCGTAGTACAATTGTTTCGGAATCGACGAATTTTTTCGAATATTATTCCGTTACCTCTCCTCCATCATCCATTTCTCCAACACGGCCGGATTCACGCCCATCATGTTGTTACTCGTCTTGACGTTGTTGTTATTGTTGCTGCTGTTGTTGTTGTTGTTGTTGCTGCTGTTGTTGTTGTTGTTGTTGTGAAAATGATTCGGTTTCTTGGCCGCGTTACCGGTGTCCAGATTATCAAACCTAAACATCAAGTACGTGCAATCGGGTACGGTAAACAACAACGGCGTTTAGAACGATTACTTAAGCGGAAAACGTATACAACGAAGCCGATTAGGTATACAAATTATTTACAAATTTTTTTTCGGCGCACCAGGTGTCGTAATAATAACGGAATAATTGTCAAACGCCGATATTATCGTACAACGGTTTTATATTGAAAAATAAACGAACGAAATCGAAGAAATACTTCCGTTAAATGTTTCCAACAATTTCGTTATAATTTACAAAATAAACTAACCACCCGCGATCGTACTATCGACGTGTTTAAAAAAATTTGTGAATTTTCAATTCACGTTTGAGTGGATTGAACCCTCCCCACCCAAAAAAAAAAAAAGTAAATACGCCACCGTATAACGTATAGAAAAACGCTAATAATAACGTTGGCCCTTAGGTTTTCGGGAATACGCGTTCGAAATTCACGGTGTATACAATCCCGGTTCGTATAGGTTCGTTCGGTCGGGCTTTGGGCGTTTCGGATAAACGGTTTCGCGACCGCCGGTTTTTAAACGCGATTCGCGTAAACGTATCGAACAGACAAATGTTTCGCGACCGCCCGCCGCCCGAGTACATTCGTTCCGCCGGTCACACGACAACGGGAAACGACAAACGTTACTTACATCGGTTGCTGCGCGAGCTGGGAAGCGCACATCATGTGTGTTGCTAAAGCCCTGAAACGTTGATAACGACGTTGTACTATCGGACGATACGCGAATAACCGCCGTACTTACGTGCAAATGGCGTTTTGTTGACTATATGCTGCCGCGGCGGCCGCCGGGTCGTATTTAGATTCTTTTACGGGACAACTGAGCTGCGAGGACGACGCCATCGATTTCAACGTGTTGATATTCGCGGAAGACGTTGTGGTAACGCCGCGAGAAGACAGCGTTTGCAGTTTGTCGTCCGAATACGACAACTTACCTGCGACGTGGGCGAAACCGATTTTTAAATTAATATGGCGCGTACTTAGTAACTATATATATACACACAGTCACTAGCTACAAGTATACGCGTTAATGGTTCTTGATTCGTTCGAATCACGGACTGTTCTCGATACGGTCGGTAAAAAACGCGCGAAACCGAAAATTCGGAAATCGTATTCGCTTATTCGTTACGCTTCGGGCGGATTACGCCCGGAACACGATTAACACGGACATACGTGCCACTAGACCCGCGAAGAAAACGATATCGAACCGTACGTGCCGAATATAATGAAATTCGTAAAATCTCTCCCTCGGAACGCGTGCGACCGGCCGCGTTCATCACTTCCGACACTGTTACGGACCACCCCCCTGCAGCGATTTTAGCGTACGGTATTTATATCTATCGACGGCCAGTCTCGTCGATTTCCCTTGTCGCACAATAGGGCCCCGTCGCGTATACTTGGTACGTTTCGAAACGGTTCCCGGATTTCGCGCACCCACCTTCGTTGTCGTTGTCCTCGGACGCGTTTTGGTCGGACGTGTTATTTATAACCGACGTCGGCCACCCGGTTTGTCGTTGAATCATCACGTCCGCGGTGCCGTCGCCGCGCCCGAACGTGCCGCCGCCACTACTATTCGAATAAATACGATTGTCGCCGCCGTTCGTGCCCGCCGGCGTTTGAACGGTGACCGAGTCTTTTAAGCGTTGCGCGTTCCCGGCGGGATCGCCGCCGCCGTCAGCGGTTTTGGAGCGAAGTAATTGTTTCTGTTGAGGCTGAATAAAATCGAAAACGAAACGAATTTGTTATTATTATTATTATTACGTTGTACGCCGGAATCGTTTACGGAGCCGACGAAGTACGATGTACGCCGAACGTTACGGTAACTTACCGGGACGAAATTACGCTTTTGGCTACCGAGTTCGGTAGACGGCCATTTCCGGTTATCCGCCGTTACCAAGCCGCCGCCGCCACTGTTGGCCATCGTACAATCGTCTGAAATAAATAAGTGAAAAAACAGAAACGTATATGGGGTCGGTCGGGCACCGTTATTACCGTTATTGTCCGGTACGTTATCGGCCGTTTTCGCCGTCTCGTCGTCGGCCGTTCGGTGATGATAGTAACGATCGGGCGGCAACAAATTCGACCGCGGTTGCCCGTACGTCTGATGGTCGAGCCGCTGCTGTTGTTGGTGGCGGTTCGCGTTTTTGTGCCGGACGTTGTTTAACAACGAATGGTGCAACAATTGCCGTTGCGTGGCGTTCGAAGCCGCGATTTCGGAGGAAACCATGTCGTTTATGGGTATGGCCAGTATTGTTTGCGTCATAATGCCTGTAAACGACGAAAAGAACGCGCGCGCGTATTATCGATTTCGGACGTCTATTATAATTGTTACCGCGAGCCGTCGGTATTAATAGCTGCGCCGCTTGTAAGCATCCCGTAGTCAAATGGCCGGACGTTAGCAAAAGTTGCGGCGGTGCGCCGGTGGACGCGGCGGCTGCAGCGGCGGCGGCTGCGGCGGCGGCGGCGGCTGTGGCGGCGGCGGCGGCGGTGGTTTTATCGTTCTGGCGCTGTTTTTGTTTAACGCTGTTGTCGTCGTCGTTGTTATTGTTGCCTAAAGCGATATTCCAGGCGAACGGAACATCGGCCGTCGGCAAATTATGACCGTTGACAATATTGTTAACGGCGCTATCGAAATGATTTTTCTCGTCGTTATCGTCCTCGTATTCGTCCTCGTCGTCGTAATCGCTCTTACCGTCTTCCTCCGACGAGCCTGAACCAACGCGAATTACACGCACATATATATATATATATAAAAAACAAAAACCCGTCCGCCCGTCGGCGTGTACAAATACGTACATTTTATCGTACATTTTATAAACAAACGGTAGGACCACGAAACGTAACAAACCTTGAGAACGGGTCAAGTTCAAAGGCGACTGAGACAAACGATTATTGCTCGTTTCGCCGTCGACAACGTAATCGTTCGCTCTCCGGTCGAAATCCGCCGCGTCCGTCGCGATCGAATAATTTTCGTTAATCCCGAACGCGTTTTTCATCGGGTTCGACGACATGATCGGGTCCACTAATACAAAACGTCCCGTAATTAGACAAACGTAATAATTACGAATTAAGCGAACGTCCGTATTTTCAATACATCATAAATCTAGGCCCGCGGCGGTAAATACTACGGAATTTGAACGTTTTCTCCACTTTTTAATTCCGTTAAGTAATAATAATAATAATAAAAACAATATTTACGTGTAGTCTTGTTGATTTCATTGCCGTCGTTATTGGCTTTGTAGTTGTTAACGACCGTAATCTGTCGACAAATATACAGGCGTGAAGTGGTCATTAAGTAACCGTTAATTCGTATTATTTAAAAAGAAAAAATAATACGATTAATAACGGCGTTCCGTCGTAGAGCGAATAGTTCCTACGTTCGATTACGCGTACACCGACCTATCGAGCACCTGTGGAATTCTATAACCTCCGTGACTCGAATTATCCAATATTATCGAGCGATCGGTTGGAAAGGTTTCTTTTTTCCCCGTGACGTCACGTAAAAGATCACGAATACTTTTTGCCGAGCCCGTGTTTTGTGTTCGGGTCGTTTGAACGACGTCAATTCACGGGATTAAAGTATCGATATAACGAGTATAGCGCGACCGTCGAGTTCCTTAATTTCGCGACCCGTGTGTGAAGCCCGGAAGAGAGGTTTTGTTAACTTTAAACGCCTTTGAAAATTCGCGTTTCTTTAAACGCCCGTTCGTATTTAAACGATCCGCGAACGATTTTTATCAATAACGTTCGCGATGTCTGTTCGAATAATACGTTATATATGTGCGTACGTTTTAATACGAGAGAGGCTACACGATGTCGAATATCGCGTACATGTACCCCGACCATAAGTGTAAATAGTTCAATTTTCGAAAAATAATACGCATAACGCGATACGAGCTATCATATTTTACGGAACGAGTAGGACGCTGTAGGTTCGCGTCATACAACGGTGGCCGGTAAGTGGACGAGAAGCTTTGGTCGGCCAAACGGTTTACTATAAAACGCGCAAATGAAACCGCCCGACGATCGATACGCGAATAACGCATTTTACTGTTTTCCGAACGGAATCGTTTCGAAATTATAGTTCCGAACAATCGTCGTTTCTTCGTTCGTGCCCCGATACGTTACGCGTTACAATAAACACCCGTACTTAATCGAACTTTTCGAACCCGGACGGCGCTCCTAAAATCGTTTACCGCCGCCGGATCCGCGGTCGAATCGCTTTCTTGTCACCGACACCGTTATAAACGATCGCGATCCTTTTCGTCGAAATCTTCTTGACCGTTTTCGAAATTAAAACGGTATACGATTATAGTTCGTACGTCCGGGCGCCGATCTAGAAATCCGAAACGGGCTAACGGTTTTTTTTTTTTTTTGCTCGTAAATCGGTAATTAGCGTCCGTACCGATTCCGAGTTGCGCTGTATACTGTACACGCTATTGACGTACAATTATTTTAATGTTCGTTTATACAGTTTCGATAACGTTTACATTTATAAGTCCAAAGGGAAGAGGCTATTCCATTTCCCCGCCCCGCACTGGATCCGCGCTCGCGTACGTCGGAGATTCGCGCGGGACATGATAAATTAGGAAAAATAAAATACGTTAACGGTACGTACGCGTTCATTTATTCATTAAACGGCGAAAGCGAATATTTTTCGATAAATACACTCCGCGATGTGTACGTTAAACGAAATTAACATAATTTTTCCTCTATTACGTAATTCCGTTAAATATTATTAATATCTACGTTAAAAATATTAATTATTCGTTTTCGTTGTCGCGCAAAATAGTTAAAAAAAAATAATAAAACTACAATATTATATTATATAAACGACGAAATGTTTAAATATCGCATTTTTTCCCGACGCGTTGATTTTATAAGACACGTCGAACGTACCGAATTAAATTTCGTTTTTTCTTCGTAATTAAACGGTTTCGCCGAAGAACCTTTTTAATTAGTTAAAACAAATTTAAACTATAAATAATAAAACGAAATTAAAAAACGGTAAAGAACGGGCGAAATTACCCTTAGCGCCTACTCCCCTGACTGTTCTCGTTATCAGATACCGCGGTATTACGTAAAACCGATATTTAAAAAACGAACGTATTATACGAACGCCGACCGGTTAGGTTCTCTCGGTTTCTACGGTTGTTATTATTATTATTTCCGTACGTCCGATCGTCGGTCGAATAGTGTCGGTTCGTTGTCGATAACGAATATAATAAACGCGCGTTTCGTACGTTCGGAGCGCGAGAAAATCGCGAAATCCATATTCCGTTTCGGCCGTAAACCACGGACACCGTTCCGTCAAACGTTCGACAAGTTATTATCGTCGGTCGCGAATAACGCGCTTCGGTGACCAACGACGGGCGCTATAGAACGCGAATTATTCGATAAATTATCGCGGTCCCGTCCGGTATACGATGCTTAAATACCGAAACGCGCGTCTATTGGCCATCGTAGTTCGTATTTTTATAGACGGCCCGTTGTATGATTACGTAGTACGATCCTTTTACAAAGATAATGAATATCGGGGGGCTAATACCGTGCGGAGGGGTGTGGGGGGCACCTATTTCGTTCGTCGATTCGAAATCGTCGTTTTAGACGACGAACGTTTAGACTACAAACACGATACGATTCGACGTATTCACAAAAACGGCGATCCTCTACGATTATTTATTTTTAAACGAGAAACCGAAAAACTCGACGGTACGTATTACGATCGGCGCGACCCCTAAACATCTCTTCGCCGGTAACGCGTAATACAAAAACGGTAAGACGACGGAAGTTCGTAGCGTAATTCGTTTCGCCGAACAATATACGAATGTCGCGCTCGCGTATAAATTATTAGCGTGAATTCGTACGAGTACGTACCCGCCGTTGATTCTTCGTTTTCGGTCACGCCGTATAAAAAGGAACGTAGCTTAGATCCGTCCGGACGGTTAATATTTATATTTATTAATATATTAACGAGCGGCGGCGCGACGATTCCTTTTATCCCCGTAAACGTTTTTTTCGAGGAAACGCGCTCGAAAAGTTACGACTAGTACGGTTTAGCCCATCTACGGATTAAAAACTAAACGCAATCTACGCCGACGGTGTAGTTCGTATAAGCTATTTTCGAAAATTCCCGCTAATTATACGAACGCGACGTAATTCTCGAATAATTGACACAACAAGTTGGAGTGTAGGGGGGCAAATAGAGGACGTTCGTTTTTTTGTTCTCTTTTTTCGTTCGTATTTCGATAAACTTCGCGAATTTTTATTTCGACGAACACCCGGTAATTGCGGCGTACGATTACAATCGTTCGCCTTAAAATTGTAACGCGTACGCGGAAATCGAAAATATTGGCTCGGCCGCGTTTTTACCAACATTTTGAATTAGTCACGCGCGTACGGTAAAACTTTTAGGCGTTATTATCAACGTTTGATTTTGTTTCGGCGAAATCGTCGGCTACGTAAATAACTTTCTCGTTAATTTCGTCAATTTCGAATTAATTTTTATAAATCGCGTAACGTCCGATGCAAAGATTCGAAAATTGAATAATTACGATCAACGTTACCTATCGCCAGAACGAATAATTAATTACACTTACCGCGCGCGATTCGTTATTAAAAACACTATATATATATATATATATATATATTTATCGCCAAAAAATTATCGCCCGACGTTTCTTTACAAACGTTTACGGCGACGCAATTTCAATCCAAATTTCGATCACCGCGGTAATTATTTTATAACGATATTATTTAGACGTCGTTTGCGAAAATGTATCTATTTTTATAATTTCGAATCGACGATAATAAACTACTCGGAAATACGAGTTTTTATAAAGTGCCTTTTTTTCTAAACGTTCTGAGAATAGTGGATACCATCTGTACGTCCAATCAACAATAACGATATGCCAAAGTCGCTTCCCATTTTCCATATTTTCTTTCGTTCGTTAAAAAATAAAAAAACCGATCGTTATACAGGGTTCGCACCGATTATTTTCGTTCGTAGCGCGTCATATTATTCATTATCGTTTTCGAAAGTTTCGCGTTCGCCCGAAATCAAAATAATAAAATAATAATATTTAAAACAAAGGGCGCGAAAAATTATTATACAGAACGAGTTTCAGAGGGCCGCGAATTATAAAAATAATAACAAAAATGTATGTCTATGTATATATATATATATATATATATATTTACACACACACTCATACACGAGCACGGACGCGCGCGCGCGCATTTCATATGTATAGTGAATACGTATTTGGACGGACATTTTGGCCCAGTCGGATGGACGTGAGCGGAAAAAAAACAATCGTAATAAATAATGAAACGAAAAAAATATATATCAGACCGCCGTGGCGGCAGCGGCCGCCGCTGCTGTTGGAATAATTAATTACACACACACACGCGCGGGCGCGCGCGCTCGCTCGCACACGCACGCACGCACACACACACACACACACACACACATACACACATACATACGTACGTACACACAAACATACGCACACACGAGCGCAAGTTCTGTCTCGCGCGCGCGTATTCTCACTTACACTCCCCGTTTCGTCCTCTTCTCCGGCACCCGTTGTCGGTAATTTTTATTTTTTATAATTTTATTTCGTTTTTTTAACTTGTATTTTTGTTTTGTCCTCCATCATCATCATCGTCATACCCGCCCCTCGTGGCCGTCGGTAGTGGAAGGGTTTCCAACCCGAGCGGTCACTACGTATACATACATATATATATATATATATATATACGCTCTATTCGCGTGTACATATTGTATAACGCTTGCCAAGGGTTCGCCGATATTACGTATTACCACGATTTTATATATATATACCGTATGTACGGCGTTATATTTTTATTTCTAAGTACGACGACGACTCGTTCGGATCTATAATATTTCGTATACCGCGCCAATATGTTTCCGGCGTTGTCGTCGAATTTAGCGCAATTATTTCGGCGACGGCGTAAAATAATATTATCGGCGGCGGGTGCGTTACTGCTATACACACTACACACCACCGCCTTCGAGCTTATTACCCCCACACACACACACACACACACATACACTCATCAGTGGGCGGTGGTGGTGGCGGCGGCGGCGGCATCGGCGACGCCGCCGCCGCTTATTTGAATTGCTAATTACCACTACCTCTCGCTCCTTCCCCTCATAGCAGTGTTACTACTACTGCTGCTGCTGCTGCTGCTGCTGCTGCATGCAGCAATTATTGGATTAATGTAAATGAGAACCGACGGTGTACCCCTTTTCCTCTTATACATATATATATTCGCTTTCGCGCGTATATATGTATATACAATATACGCGAACGTTCGCGCGCGCGCGTTCAAATACACACACATACACCCGTATACACATATATCGTGTATATATATATATATATGGACTATGGGGCGGCGGATTGGGGTAAATAATACGGCGACGGGAATACGAATAATATACGGGAGAAGCGAACGCGGGCGGATAGACGTGCGGAGTGGTAGTAGTAGTACCCTTTTCTCTCGTACACACACCTCTCCCTTGTACCGACGACGATATATAATTATATACTATAGTTTGCAGTATATACCGCGTAGTGTGGCGTGGATATGGCGGGTATGAGAGGGTTTCGATCGGGTGAGGGATGGCGCGGTGTGGCGGGTTAGCACCCCAGCAGCAGGAGCAGTACCGCCGCCGAACGGGCTGCAGGCCCGAGCCGCGCGTCGGGATATATAATTAAAATCCGTCCGAGTCGCCGCCGCTGTTGATTAATATATGTAAATTTATTATAATACAATAATAAGATTACCACCGACGCAGCCTAGGCCCGGCAGTTCTCCGCCGCGCTTAAATTTTATATTTTCTGCCTATATGCGCGCTTGTGTGTGTGTGTATATATATATATATATGTGTGTGTGTGTATATGTATATATATATATATGTGTGTGTGTGTGTGTGTGTGTGTAGCTTGTGATGGCAACGACGACGGTGATGCTTCAATAAATCCTTCTGTCTCACTCATTCCCTCTCTCTCTCTCACATATACACTCTCTCTATTCTTCCTTAGAAAATGTTATGTACATTTCGGATGCGTGCGAATACAGAACGGAATAATATTTTAAAACGCTTTGTGACTTTTCTTGCGCACTTTTATTCGCGAACGAAGTGATATTATAATTTCCAAGCATAAAATGTATTTATATATATATATGGGCGCGTACGACGGCAACAGTGACCGTATTTATATAAATAATTTAAAAACTCGCGGACGAAAAACACGGCGACGATATCGTACGTATAACAATTTAAGTTCCGCGTTATTATCGAAAAACCAGCGCGCGACATACGAGTATAGACGCGTGGGCGGAGAATTCGTGTGTTGGGAGTGCTGGCAACAAAACGATATAAATTCAATTACACGCTTATACAATAACTACGCACTAACGCTATAGTCGTATCGTACTTTACGACCGGACTCGAAATTTCACGCGCTCCCATACTTCTTGTGCAGTAACGAAAATTAAGACGCGTAGTACATGATAGTTAGCGTTGCACGTATGGGCTACGACGCGTTTATTACAATAGTGTTCGAGGACGTTACGTATTTTTACTTCGTATCGACAATTCTATTATTGTTAATAGAATTTCTGATCGTTCTGAAACGATTCACGCGTCAGAAAAATCAATAATTTTCGAGCACTTGACGTTTGTTTCAGTGGAGTTCGCCGATATCTATCGATTCACTGGCGTTCGTGAACGAATAAATAAACAAAACGTCGTTCGAAAAAAACAAAATTAATCTCGTCGAACTTGGCAATACGAAAACAACCGGGAATCCTTCAGACACCGCCGCGTACGAAATACGCGTAAATAGTATTTTTACTAATCGTAACAACATAAAATAACAACGTGACAGGGGTATGGGCGCGCGTGTGCTCGGAACAGTCAAAGACCAACGAATTTAAACGTCGTAGGCACAATGTTTTGACCGATATGGGAGAACGGTTGTATGTGTATGTGTGTATGTAAGTAAGGGCTGTAGATATAGTTAACAGTGACACAACACGCTATGTTGGTACCATGTACGTACAAAGGACAGTGGGTAGAGATGAAATTATAATTACTATCGGGTCTGTCGATTCGACCATGTATAACAGAAGAGAATATATACGCGGGTGGCAGCTACGACGACGGCAATGGAGACAGCGACGAATGCGCCTATGTATATATATAGTGTACATAGTACATACACGGGTAAAAGGAAAGCGGACGCGGTGAGGGGAGGTTTTGTGCGTTATACGCCAGCAGGTCGGTGTGATACGACGGTGGTGGTGGTGGTTGAAACGAGGTGGACGCGACGGTCGGTACTCGGTCGGGGTAATGTGTGTCTGTGTGTGCGCTCTCGCGCGCGCGCGCGCAAGCGCGTACAGTGGCGGTAAAGGGTTGGTCAGTGGACGTGGTGGTATGAAATCAGGGTACAGGGCCGAGGCAAATGGGATTATTCACCCTCTTCCGTCACTGCCGCCGTCCCGTCGTTCCCCCCCCCCCGCAACACGTTCGGTTCACTATTACTATTACGTCATCTAATTATAATACCGTACCCTTCCCTATACTGTTTTCACCATTTTCGCCACCCCCACCGGCGCCGGTTCTATAAACGCTGCAGTCCTAACAGCAGACCAACGCCATTACTACCGCCACCCACTCACCCGCCGCCGCCGCCGCCGCCGCCACCACTATTACCACTTGTCTCTTCGCCTTTCACACACCCATGCCACATCACGATTTTATTGCGTGTGCGCCTCCTCCTCTTCAACCCCGACCGACAGTATATCAATGTATACATCTCGTTTATGTCGCAGCCGGCCACGGTAAAACCTATTCTTTTATTTATATACGCGTCATAATCGTTAGTATCTGTTTTACGCGTCATTTTTTCTATAAAAACGTCCGCATAAAGTGTGTATCGTACGAGCGTTACGTTTCTTAATAAGGCGCTACGGATGTCGATTTCCATTAAAACCGTTCGTACGCGCCACTGTCAATCGAGTAAAACCGTTCTAACCGGACGCGTGTTTTTGAAATTTTTCTACCGTCTAACTACTTTAAATCGTCAAACGACGACAAGAATAATAATAATAACGATACGAATATTCGTAAATGTCGCGCGACATATACGTAATCGAATTTTCGTCGTCGTATATTATTGTATCAACACGCGCGACCGAAGAAACTAACCTACCCTTTAGAAAATACGACGTAACGACGAGAAGTACAACCGGGAGAGGGAAGGCGGAGAATGTGAAAAAGCTAGGGCGTCGTTTTATTATTATTATTGTACCATCGTCGCGATCGTGTCGTTTTTACCCTCGTAAAAAATTACGTCGCCGTGGCTCCTCGCCACTTTTACCTCTATAATATATGTATATATATTGTAACGCAAAGAGCTACTTACATCGGCTCGATAATAATTTATTTTAAACGCGTATTATTGCCGCGGTATTTTAATCGCTCGACGCGTGTATGGCTGTCATACACGCCCGTCTCGGTCATCGATTCGATCGATGCTAAATTGTTTCAACAGTAGGATTTCGTTATCATCACCACATGGACTACTTAAATACCAATCGAATCGATACATCAAAATATGGTAAACGGTAAACGCGACATTGCCGAAAAATAACGTACCTTTTTGTTGTGACGAGTTGGCTGCAACGGCGGCGGCGGCGGCGGCAGTGGTGGCGGTGGCGAAGACGACGGTCCTCCTTCGGCCGCGGTACCGTACGTACGGTAACAACCGGTCGGAACCTTTGACGGATCGTCGCAATCGCTCGCGTCCCCGCCGCTGTTACAGCTACCGTTGTCGTTGAAACTGCCCATCGGTCGGTCGTCGTGCCGCGACGAATATAGGTGTTTCCGACGCCGGTAATTACCGTCGACGGCGTTCGTCTGCGAGTGCAACCGACGGCGTTTCGGCCCGCAGTCGTTGGCGGCGTCCGTCAAGTCGCCGCCGTCGGCTTCTTGTTGTTCCGTTGCCGACGACAACGGCGGCGGCGGTGGTGACAGCGGCGATACCTTCATGCTCGTGTACCGTAAGGGTGCGAGCGACTTTCCGGGCTTTATCTCATCCGCGGCCTGGAACACACGCAACGGGGTGAGGGAGGGAATTGTAGTAAAACGATTCGCGGGCCAACACTGTCATTTCTGTTATACGGCGTCGCAAACGTCGCGATAAACGTGACAAGTCCGCAGCATCCGCGCAACCTACGCGTGCGTGTACATTAAACGCGCCGCTAATAACAATCGTCCGTTTAACGTTTTATTGGCGGATAATACGCGCCAAATTCCGTTCTATTCTACTCGTATTATCACCGTCGTTCGCTTATCGCCACCGTTACGATACGTTATTATAACGCGTCGCGCGGCGTAATAATAATAATAATAGTATTCGAACGCCGGACAACGTCAATTAAACTACCCCGCTACCGTCGCCCCGCTACGGTCTCGCCACCGCCGTCGCGACATTTTTTTAATACGACGACGGCCTTAACCGTATACGTGTCCAACTTGCAATACTACCCCACCCCGCCCCCACCCCTCCTCCTCATCATCAACCAATTGTCCGATTTGTGTACGATACGTACGGTACCAATTAAATGTTGAATATTCTCGATAGTAATTAAGTTTCGTTCAAATTTTCATATTACGTTCGTATATATATATATATATTTGTAGATACACGCGTATACATTTATATTACCGACCGTGATAATCTTTGGAAAAAATTAATTATTTAATAGACGCTATAATTATACTACGTCATTTTTAGTCCATTACGCGCGCGCGCGCACGCACGTATCCTATAGGTACCCACATAAACGCTACGTACGTGTATTTTCTCTTTGGTTAGCGAGTAGCTGGAGGCAACAAAGCGCTGCTCCCTAAACTCGTAATTTTTAAATTATAATTACGACTTACGGACGATGTGAAATCGATTACTATTTTACGACGACGGTATTATAAATAATAATATTGCGTTTATAATTAAGTAGCCTATAGTGCCACGCGATACATTACGGGGGTCTTAATAATAATTATTATTATTATTATTATAATTATAATTCAGATATTCCGGTGCCGATATGTACGTGCGAACGCACGTGTGTATAATATATTTGGGCGTGTTTTTGTGGGCGATTAAAATATCGGTTAATACGCGTGTATAAAAAGGCGACGCAATAGATCGTTTAACTCGAAACCCCTTCGATCAACCAATAATTAGTATTACGTAATTTATTAATTCTACGGGTAAATTTTTTTTAACGCTCGATACGTTTTCTTGTATTTTAACATACGCAAGTTGGCAAGAGTTGGCAATAACTACTAATAATAATAACGTTATTGGTACGACGGCCCCCCGGTACCGTGGTTATAGTATTAAACCGGCGTAAACTTATTCAATTCGGAACGATGATGTAAATATATCGTTATCGTTTACAGATCGTGTAATAAGAACCGCGTCTAAAACGGAAATGTAAAGACGAACGAAAATCAATCTCGGCCCCGGTCGCGGTTTCCCGTTTGTTTACATTTACTTAACGTAAATCCTAAATCGGTTTTCGGGCCCGAATCGCGTGGTGTCCCCCGGAGATAATTGGGGGCGCGCTACACAACGCCTTCGTGTCCGAAACGCGTTTTAGACAATTTCCACGTGCACACACCGCGCTTTCCGCGTTTTCGTATATTTACGTCGCCAATATTCCGCCGCGCGTAAATAATTACCGCGACGGAAATAAATTATTACGACGAATAAACGCGCAGGGCTATTTTAAATAATAATAATAATAATAATAATAAATTGAAAAAAACTAGCGCGCTTAATGAGTTACGACGATCGTGTGTGTACTCACCGGCGTTAATAATTTCACAAGCCATGGCCGTCGATTAATTAATCAATTATTATTATGGTAATTGTGTCGGCGCCGAGTCTCTCTGCTTGGTCAAAATCAATGTCCTCCAAATGGACGGCGCAATAAAATTATAAACGCGTATTTCGTCGAGATCGCGCGGTTAACGCGGTAGTTTTAATTATTATTATTATTATTATTATTATTTTTATTATTATTATTGTCTACAAACGAACTCGTTGCGCGACGCGTTCACACATACACACACACACACACACACACACACACACACACACTCACGATTTGACGATAGAATGTTTCGTCTTGGCGTTCACGGTCTCGATTTGTGGACGCGGGCGATATATTATCGACGATAGTCCCGTACGACGGTTCGGTAAAAAATGATTCGTCCCCGACGCTGGATTGTGTTCGATCGGTCGACGGATCTGGACGTAGGCCGGTGTAGATCTCGAAGCGGCGTCAATCAGCGAAACGACGGGATAGCGAATAATTTCGGAGCGGACAAAACAAAAATCGTTCTCAACGCGTGTGTATATATATATATATATATATATGTAAATACGGCGATGATAACTACCGGTGGACGACGTGACGACGGACAAAAACCATTACACGGCGAAGGACCGCTATCAACTGCCTATTGCTGCCACTCTACAACTATACAACCCCCCTCGATGTCGACGACCGCGGGCCGCGGCAACGACGACGACGGCGACGACGACGACGGCAGCGGCGGCGGCGAGACGATACAATAATTATAATTACGGCGCGCGCAGCGCGTAGCACCACCACCACCACCACCACCACCACCATCCACCTGCACCACTTCGTCGGCATTTATACTACGGCGTGTACGTGTGCTTGTACATATACAAATATACGTGTATACGTGTGTGTAGGTACGTAAAAAAGACGACGCCGTATTATTATAATGACGAAAAATAATAGTCGTTGTGATCAAATATTTCGATGTTTCAATTTTAAGACAGTGCAAACGTAGGTGTGAACCTAAACGTCGAGAAAATACTATAGGTATATTGTATCTTTTAGGTAACTTGGGTTGGTTACGAATATAAGCTCGTGGAGAGTCGTACAGGAACGAAAGTGTAAATTACATAAACAACAATTCAACCATTCGTGGGTCGTTTGTATAAAAACCAAAAAACGAATTACTCGTCCCGTTCGTAGGAATTAATATACGTTCGATTTAAAAATACGGGCGCGATAACGAAAATAAACTGCGCGATGATCAGCCGTACGGTTTACCGAAGACGTCGGCGGTGTAGACGATTTAGCTATTACGAAAGTGAAACGCTAACGTCTAAAATCCCGGTGGGGTATTCGTACCGGGGAGGGACGAGGAGGTTATATCCTAGAAAGTTATTTAACAAATTTAGTATCGTATTGAATAATAACTACGAGACGTTTCGGGTAACGAATAAATTTGCACAAATTAACGAAATCGTGTATTTCGATCGAGTAATCACTAATTAGCGCGAACACGTATAAATATATTTATACGTAATAATTTTGACTCGTAAAATTAATAATAATTATAACGATCGATCGAAATAATAAATACCTTTAAAAATCTAAACGGTTTTATTTTTAAGAAAAAGTACGCGCAAATACACAAATACAATGCAAATTCAAGTACATTATTGTAGTTTATTTACTAATATTCGTCGGATATATATATATATATATATAATTTTTTAGGAACTAGCGCTTACGATAATAAAGTATTAATTAATACCGTTTAATAAAATACACGCTTTTAAACTGTATACACACACATATATATATATATACGTAATCGAAGAATACGTTATTTTGCTGAATAATTACTGAATAATAACCTGTTTATTATATCCGCAAATATTTGTTTGATTTTGATTTCGAGCATTATGTACGGACACCTAAAACATAGTCTATCGATACCGATCGAGTATTTTTTAGTAATTTTAGTAAACGTGCTTGTGTCCGCTGATCAACCGTCTTTGAAACGTACGCTTAATTATCGTTAATATAATTAATAAACGTTTAATTATTTTTTCCTCGATTATTTGAAACACGTGACGAGTTATTTAATTAAAACCGTTTAATATTTTAATTAATTTTATTTCCTTTTACTCGGCGATAAGTAAATTATTTTATTCATACGCCTCTGTAAAATATCAATAAAGTAATTGATTATTCGTAATTATTACATTATTGAAGACGGTTTATCGAACAGTCGAATACATTTCATTCTCACTGCAATATGTAGGTGGTGTACACAGTCGTCGTATATATCCATACGTGTGTATATATATATTACACGTATAACGTATATTTGCGCATAAATTATTTTAAATATTAAAAAACGCAACTTCTGTATATAAACGAAACAATATGCATATCTAAATAGTAGTACCAGTTTTAGCTATTTAAAATTAGTTCCTTTATGCACATAAAACGAAACTTTATAACCTTTTAATGAAATACATCCGGATATAATTAAGTTATGAACCCTAGCTAGTTGGTATAGTTACTACAAATGGTGGGTACAACGTAAATGGACGTGATTAAATTATTAAATCCAGATTAGAGAACGAGTTCAAAAGTATATATGGAGTTTTGAAAAATTCGTCCGAGAATACGATTTAAATTTATCTAATATAGTGAAAAATTTAAACGATCGTTTAACTAAACGGAAGAAAAAAAATGACCGTATAAAATAAATTGATATATATATTTACCTAATGTACGTTTATCGTTAATATTCAACAAAAGGTCAATGTATTTTTTTTATTAAAAATGTAATTAATTCGATTTAATATTGTACAATTATTTGCATTGTATCAATACCTAAATCTATTACAAATATACATAAACATATTTAATGAAAAGAAAATAATTTTAAATTGGCGTATTAATATATAACATAAATTACATTAACGCCATTATTTATTTGTAAGATACGAAAAATTAAAATAAACACCCATTGTTTACTAATAATAATAATAATATATATATATAAATTTAAAGAAAATACGAAGACGTAATATAACATTATTGTTATCAAATCTAAAATAACGAAAAAAAAATAATTGTAGTTATTAAAACACATTATTAAAAATACCCGAGAAGTTTATAATTTTCTTCGAACTGACTTTAATGTATAACATATTTCACCGTTAACCTTGGAAAGGAAATTGTAATAATACATCCGATTGACAAAAATACGAAAACTCTATAAAACACGAGATGAAAATAAACGACAAATAATATATAAGCGTTGTAAAAATCGAAATTAAATATACATGACAAATTGCGAACGAAATTCGACGATAATATTTTTTCAAAATTACAATTGGCACGTTGTGATATATGTATATGGAATATATATTTTTTTTAGTAACGAATGATATAGGTAGTAAAGGGAAAAAAAGAATACAAAATTTCACCCCGGGATGTGATGTTTTTCCGAAATATAGAAGGGATATTACAGTTACTACCATCATATATTATATTATTGCTATTATATCATTAGGACATTTTTTTCGATTGGCACAGGGATGGAAATAGGGAGGAGGGGGGTTGGTACGTTAAAAAACAATTTTAAAAAATGACATTTCCCTCCAACGAAAAACCCGGCAAAAATATTATTTATTACCGTCGTCGTGGCCCCAATATAGACAGATAGATGGACAGACGCGTAATAATTTTGAACCGTATATGTGTTGTATACCGATTACCGGTTGATTAATCGTTTTTTATAAATGCCGCGGCAGTGGTCACATATTATATTAATAGAGAAAGAGAAAACCCGAAATTATTACGAATAATTATTAATTACGAAGTATCGGTGTCTGTGATTGGCAGTCATACAAACGGGGGGCAAAAAAATACGTAACGTTTTAAATCGATAAACAAACAAAAAATTATAAAAGTCGAAATGAATTTAAAAAATTTGAATTTTTAACGAAATAACAGCGTCGCGTTTCTATCGGGTTTGTGTACAGTTCGTGATGATGTGTACGGTAGGCGTAGAAAATACACGTCCGTTTGGAACGGTCGTATTCCGTAAATATTATCCATAATTCGCGAAAAACTAGGGAACTCCGGTCTGGGTAAGAGCTGTTCGAGTACTTTTGGAGAAACCAAAAGGAGGGGTACACCAAAAATTAGCAAAACTCTTCGAGGGACAAACTGGAAAACACGACGTTATAAATCTTATCCGTTACACCGTCTCGGTTATTTATAAATTCGACGACAAAAAAACCCGTTTAGAATAATTAACGTTCGTATAATATATATTTATACGTAAAACATAGTAAAATAATAAACCCTAAACTAAAAACAACGGTACGTTATAATATATATAACGAAATGTAGTCGAAATACGGATAGTTGGCGCGTGTATGTATCGTCGCGTCCTCCGTTTAGAACTCGGCCGACACGCCGACGACGCCGGCACCGCCAACGTGGTGGTCGTTGCCGGCGAATTCGAAAGCGTACCCGCTGCCGAAATTATGCGGCCGTCGCTCGTCGCTGCCTGGCCCGTCTGCGTCGTCCGCCGGGGTCGGCGTCGCGAACGACGGCGCCCGGAACGGCCTGTGACTGCTAAAGTCGCCGGCACCGTCGTACGCGGCGGCGGCGGCTGACGATCCGTCGTCGTCCTCGTACCTGGCCGACGGATATTCGGCGCTGTTGTCCTCGCGCACCCTGTAATGCACCGGTGGCGCCGGTTTCGCGTACTTGGACGACTTGAACGACGACGACGGCGGGCTGAACGCTTCGCCGCTGTTGTAGTCGAATCGGCCGGCCGCGGTGCTCAGACGGCTGCCCCGGTTGAACTGCGAGCCGGGCCCGCCGGGCGCGCCGAACAATCTACCGGACAAACCGACCGTGGTTATACGTTTTATAAATAACGCGGGGTCGGTATTAAAGGAAACGTCTACGGCGATAAATTCGAACGAAAATTCGGGAAAAATATAATCGAAAATCCGCGTTAACTTAGTTCTTTTGCCGCGATGTTTACGTTTCGTTCGTTCCAAATGGTCGAGTTTTCGTGTCTAGCTGTCGGTCGTCCCGCTAACGAAATCGTTCACTTCTCGCGCAACAACAATACGCCGTTCCGAAAATTGCCTAGCCAATACTCCTTAGAAAGAACGCGTTCCCGGATCGTCTCAAAACGCGTACTTACAAATCGTATATCGAATACTTTATTTGCCGTCAACAATTGTGTACGATATTACGTACATAGTAGTGTCGCGTTCTCGTAACTATTTACGTTTTTCGAGTGTTTACTCGAATCGCTCAAATGTGTCGATATCATTTCGTAGATAAAAATCGTTTTAGGGCGCCAAGTCGTGTTTGATTTTAACAATTAAGAGCGATTATTGGATTTTCGGAATTATAATTCGAAAATCGAAACATTCGGCGTTTATCGGTTTACAACGATCTTTACCAACAACCCTGGAATAACTCCGAAGGAAAACTACATAATACGTATTGGAAATGTTTTAAATTTTTCGAAAAAAAATTAAAATATCATTTCGTTTAAACGAAATATACTCGTCGGAATATTCGGAAATTTGCGAAATAATAATTAACCGGTGACACGAGACCAATTTATCGGATTACGTTCGAATTAAATATTAAAAATGTTATCGTTTTTTTTTTTTCAAAATGTCGACTTTAATTAAACTTTTGATTACATTTTTACGTAATAAAGTAACGATAACTATTCCATATATGTACAATTTACTACGCTAACACCTACACTCGTTTACACTCGTCATGTTAGTAATTATGAAAACGTTGGAAGACGGTCGTCAAGTTAACCGATTTGTCGAAGCTTTTAAGTTAATTTATAAAAAATCGAGTTTAATCGAAAGTTTAGAAAAAAAAAGTCGGATCGTTCGATTCAATATTAAGCGCTCGTAAGTGCAAATACGTTCCACGTGACCCAAAATGTGCACCCAGCGTTTTTCCGCCCGTTAGTATTAATACGTAATTATTCGTTCGTAACGGAGTTACGACGGACGGCTTTCGGTTCGGTCCAAAAAAGGGGAAAAAGAGAGAGAGAGGGAGAGACACGAAAACGTCGTTGACTAAAATCGGAATGGCGGTCGACGAAGGGCGAATAGGACGGGGGAATTTCCCCGAGTGTGACGGTCGACAACGACGCGTTCGGACGGATTATCGTTTTACCGAATTCGTCGTTCGCGTAATAACCGTGTAACGATTTCCGGGCGAGAGAAATTCGCGTTGTATTTAATAACGACGTGTTGAATGTATAAGTTTACCTATTTTTGCCGGCACGACCGGGGGGGGACGGCAGCGCGGCGTAAGCCCCGCCGCCACCGTCGGCCGCTGACGATTGTTGTTGAACTACGGTCAACGGCGCTTTGGGCACGTGATCGCCCTGCACTATGCGGAATCCGTCCTTGCCGGCCGTGTACTTGACGGTGATCTCCTTGCCTTCCGGGTCCGTGTACGAGTACGCGCCGGTCCGGCTACCGTCCGGCCGAATCGTCTCGCCTTGCCGCAGCCCGTTGTCGGCCGCGAACGCGTACTGGAACCCACCGTCCTGCTGGAGCGCCTGTTTGTGCATCAGAATCACGGGCAGCTGTTGTTGTTTGTTGTTTCCGTTGCCGTGACCGTGGAAATAGTCGGACGACGGCGACCCGTCGTCCGCGCCATAGCTCGCGGCCAACGACGTCGCGAAAACGCCGGCGGTGACGACCGTCTGCGCGACAAAAACAATGTATATATAAAATGACACCGTCGGTTTCATCCGCCGACCAAATTTTTCGGTTTCGTTTAATTGTTCGTACGCGTGTGTCACCCCGTAATCGGCGTACGAATTCGACACGTCGTCGAAATCGATCGCGCGCAAATAGCCGCGTAAACCGCGCGTTTTTAACTTTCGTAAAACGATTCGCGACGGTACGTTCGTTGTTATTACGCGATAAATTAACTTCGTTTTCGACGTCGTCCGACACGGGCCTTTGTTCGTGCACTCCGGTAATTTCGCCAACGTTCCAAATGATAATCGCGAATTTCGCTTCGTATCGTGAACGGGACTTAAATCGAACCAGTGGCGTTTCCGTCGGAAAATTATTATCACGCTATTAACGTGTTTAATTCGTAAGATTCGTTTATCGCGTTTAACGAATCGAATCCCGTCTTAGCGCTTTAATTAATAACGTAAATATTTCGACGACTCTCGGGATACCGAATTGTAGAGAGAAATACAAATAGTTATTCCATACGTGTTCGAGATAAGACGTTTATTGATTACGAACGTAAATACCGCTTAACCTTACGTTTTAAATTAAAAACGAACGGATTTAAGACTTTAACGGTAATACGAACAGCGTATACTGTCGAATAAATTGTTCGAGCGTATTTGTCGTTCCTATTGCGAAAACGGTTCGAAAGATTTCGATAAAAAAAGGTCCAATCCAACGCGAATATCCCACACTTATACAATACATGAAGTAGTTATAGCGATAAAAAAGAAAACATACGCCGCGTAATAATAATAATAATAACGATAATAACGAACGTTGATCGACCGACGTAAATACGCGTGCATTATATATATATGTGTGTATTATGTATAACGACGGGCCTGGTTGGGAAAACAAAAACGGCCGTAGCGCATTTTTTCGACTACTCTGGGAAATTCGGAAGTTCTTTGGATATTTCGCCGTACACGACCGCGACCGTACAAAATAAACGCCGACACGGACGTTCCTTTATTCGTACCGACCGCGGCGTAAAGTTGTAAATGCAACACGCCCGCGTCGCCGAATTGTATTCCGCGCGTACCGTCGTCCGGTGTGTTCGCGGGGACGTTCGATTATCCGACGGCGTATTATTATTATTATCCGATTATTTTCGACGTCGGCGCCGTTTTTTCACTGTCGTGTCGTAAATGACCGACGACCGGTGCAACAGCTCGATTATGATTGTTATTACGCGGAGATTATGAGGCTAAAGTTCTCTGTTGGTAATGTTTTTTTTTTTGTTGTAAATCAATCGCGCGTTTCCATTTATAAACGAAATCGATCCGTTTTATTAGTCTGACGATCGATTGTTGCCCATTAACTTATTATGCGTACCGTACGGACGCGTGGCTTATACGCGATTGTTTAGCGGGTATATTAAATATATATTCCATATAGAATTATCGTAATCGCAGCGACCGACCTAAGTCGTACGAAATCGAATTTAACGCTAAAATATATAATAGTTAATAGATGTACCCGAATCGGAAGAAACTTTGGGTGCACGCCGCGCGAAATAGATTTCTTCTCATTTTGTTCATATTACCTACTGTCAGTTGTGGTGTGTGTGTGTGTAATGATGTACTTAGACCTGCATTTTTGAGGGGAGGGTTCAAATTTTCAATTAAATAAATTGGACGACCCTAACGAAACGAGACATATTATGAACTTTATTCGTTTTAAACTAACGCGTTGTATTATAAATCACGTTGAAGTTTAAAAATATTTTAGTTTTTCGTTATTATTGACTAGAAATATACATTTCGTAAAAAATTAATTCTTCCTAAAAATTTTCGGGGGGTTTTATCTCTAACCCCCATTACCACCACTGTTAGTACGTTACTATGTGTACGCGCACGTTCGTGTACGAATATAAATAATACGTACGTTCGGTTTTTTTTTTGTACAAAACGAAATCGTTCGTCAAATAAACGTGAATTTATTTAAAAACTGTCGTATACCTACAACGATATAATAATAAATAATGCCGGTCGTTTTCGGGTCCGCGTATACAAAGCCGCGATTACGTACGTGCGTGTTTTCAATACGAGTCTATTGAATAAATCTCCTCCTCGAAAAAATGACGACCTCTTCGCCACCCACCGACCGATATTTCACACAGAAGAACAGAATATTATAAAACACAATAAAACGTATACTTATATTATGTAACATTATACAAAACAGGTCGTGCAAGTTTGCGAACTAAAACTTATCGATATATACGTGCTTGTGATGAAAAAGGAAAAAAGCGCTTAAATACGCTAAAAAAAAAAATCTAAATATATGCTTATAAAAGTTGACGTTTCATAAAACAAAAATCAATTTTTCTGAGTTTATAAAAAATTCGAACCTACTTCAATAAACTTTATGGTAATATTAAATTTCGCATTAATTTGGGTTGAATATATTGCATAACGCTTTGCTCGGTTTACACCGAAATTAATTTTTTTACGAGTTTGCAAAATTAAAGTTCGAACGAATAACGTTTAAAATCGTTCGTTTCTATGGTCGACGTGGTAACCTGTAGGTAATATGCGGAATCGAATGTTTCTGGATAAAACTCCCTCCATTTTCATTTTCATCGAGACAGCGAACTCACGTTCCCATCTTTTTCAAACCGTCGTGCCTAGAGAATCGATTATTATTATTTTCGTCATAATCCTTAAAGTCGTTTACGAGATAGAAAAGGCATATAATAAGCAATTATTACTTATAACAACAATCGTACGCTATTAAAGAGCACAATATAGGCGCTCTGCCCACGAGTAGTTGTTAGTGTTCATTGTACGTATGCTTCCTCCCCCGGCCCGCCCCACCCGCGCCCTATTCTTCGTATTAATATATTCGGTATATTGTAACTAACAACGTAAGCGACTATTCGAGATGTTTTTTCCGTCAAATTCAATTCGAATATTACAACGACACGCCTTCAAATCATATCGTTCGGTACCTAAACGTATATTTTATTTGTACGAGTGCCGTCGTAATTTTTATTATATATATATATATATATATATATCGTGCATAAAAAAATAAATTATACGTTTAAACGAATTCGTGGTTTTTCGAATTATTTATTACGGGAGTTTTAATATTTTTGTTTAAATTTATAATGTGCGTCGTATTTAAAAACAAACAAACCCCCTATTTTATTTTATTTTTAAAATAAACGTAAACGAACTTGTATTGAACCCACATAATCGTTATTATTCGGCGGGCGCTAATATTTTTTAAATTTATTATTCGAAACCTGCGCGGCATCGTAGTGTTAATCGTAATTCATAATCGTCGAACATTTCTACGTACAATAATGACAATAAGTGGCGCCGTTATTATTATTTACAAATTTGCAAAACGACGATGAACGGATCGTATATAACGTTTTTGAATGCCGAGGTTAAGTGTGAAAGGATCGAATTACTACCAGCGCGAAAAAAACGTTTCCCGGAAAAAACGATTAGACCATTATCACTTATCGTGTTCGTTTAAAACCGAAAACAATCCTATGTATAAGCGTGGGTAGCTGCTATAACAATATATGTATATTCTTTCCGACAATTTCGTAGTACGGTTTATACGTAATACGTAATACTTTTTATTATAATATTTTTAAGCCGAACGTGCTCGTATTAATTATAATAATATCGACGTGGATGTTTTTTTATTGTAAATACATCACGATTGTAAAAACAAAACACAAATTCCAAAAAACCCGTCCCGCAGGTATAGGAGGAATATATACCCTGGTCCGTAGAGTACGCGCTCGGTACATCGTACACAAACACACACACATACGAAATATATATGTACGTATATACAGACATAAAGCTCGAGTAGGGGTCCGAACGTTATAATAATATATGTAGTACGAGCTGCCGAAATTGTCCGCGGGGCACGCCTATGAATTTATTGCCGTTGTGTATTTTATAAATATGTCTATATATACGTATAGTTGTAAAAAAATCCAACGCTTATATATAAAGGTACTATTGTGTGTATATATATATATGATATTTATCGATTATTGTGTTAGTGAGTTGTATATTATATATTATATGTGTGCGTTGTGTATAATATTGTATATTATATACGTATGTGTGTATGTAAGTACGCATTAGAAAAATTGTATATAGGTACAGTACGCGTAGGTACGCATTTATAACGCGCAACGGCGTACGAAGAAAAAAAATAGATCATTAAAACGTATTTCCCGGATTGTATATAAATTCGACTATATACGTACGATATTTTCGCTGTCGTAACTATCGAAATATATATATATCATATAGAGTAATATAATGCAACACCGTCGATTTATTTTTATTTTTATCGTATATATAATACACACACACACACACGTATATCCCGCGTATGTAGTAATAATAATAGTGCTACGATATTGGCGCGGTGTATTACTATAATATTTAACGAATATTGTAAAAGAGTGTAGTGAACCGAACCGTGTACGTATTGTGGCGGCGGTTATGATTTTGCGCAACGACGTTACAATATATTGTAATAGGTGTGTAGTGGTTGTCGTGGTTTATAACCGTAGTAATAATAATAATAATAATAATAATACAACGAGACGACGTCGTGCGACGTAACAAAAATTATACGCGTGTACGAAGCGGGCGTAGTTATTCCGAAAAATTGTACGCTTCGTTGTTACGTGTAAGTACGCGCGATATATATATTTTTTATATTTCGCTATCGAGTGGGCGGATTAACTAGGATTTAGCCGGTGCTAATATATGAGGTATACGAGATTAATTCCGCGCTTAACCTTTTAACTGTACGTATTCTCTAACAATGAATTCGTAACGTGGTATAACTACGAAACAATAGGTACCGATTAAAATATATATATTTTGTAATACCATAACTTAAAAAACGCGGTGTCATTGGACGAAAATAAAAAAAAAATACTCCTATTATTGCAATAAGTCTTCAAGTCCTCGAACGTAAATCATTCTAATCGACGGTAAACACGCCCGTATAAATATTTATTATTTCGTTCGTTCGTTCTTAGGTCACAACTGCGGTTGTAATTTTTGTCCGGCAAGTAAATGGCGAGTACGGTTCCTAAAATTATTATTTTCGATTTATTTAGCCGCGTAGGGAGGTATAGCGAAAACAAATGGTCGACAGTCGCGAGCGCTTCGTCGTAAGTCCGGGCGTCCGATCCGTACATTTACGCCGCTATCGATATTAGACGAACGATATAATTTATTTCAAAAATAAATATCCCCGCGGTTTATTCCTCGCCCGGTATATTTATTAGTAGGTAAAACGATTAACAAATACCGTCCGGCCAAGTTCCCCCTACCACATATATAATAACATTGTGTTCCTATAATCCGGCGGGTAATACGAATGGTATTACATTATTCGATACGTATTAAGACGAATTATAACGGAAGGGCGAATAGGCGACGAGAAAAGCGCGATTTTAGTACCTACGCGCGCGTTTTCGTAGCGCGTCACAATTTCGACACGCTATTCGAATCGAGTTAAAAAGTTTGGGTGGGGGAGGGGGTAGCGACCGTAAATAGCGCCGCGTTATAAGTAAATAATAAATTCGCGTTTACGGAGTTCCCACGAGCGTCGAGAAGTACTACTCTTGCTCGGTAAATTCTAAATTAAATACGACTGAGCTGTACGTGGTAAAGACGCGTACGACTTATTCACGGAACGATACGCGTCGAACGTTACCGACTATATTTTCCGTAAATAAATACGTTCAAAGTAGACGCGCATATTAGTTAAACGAACGAACGAACAGAACGTTGATACGTAATAAATTAGTATACGTATTTAATAATTATATATTACCGAGCGCCGAGTGTAATAAAACAATTGGTGCTACGCCGCCGGCAATCCGTAATCACCTGAGTTACGATAACGAAACGTACCCTCTATTCGTTATTGTATTTTATTAGCGTTACAAAAAAACAAAAACCCACCGTTTGTTTTTCTCATTATTCGCCATATTAATTTTTTAACTAATTACGTCGAAAAAATATATATTAGTGGCTATTAATTATCGAATACCGTATTATATATTATAAATAAAACCACAATACGTATTTCTGAATAATAAACTTACGATGATGATTTTTGACATAATTTCGTGTCGACCGAGCAGATTACGCTGTTGATGGATGGTAGATCAAAATTGGAAAACAAAAATTATAATTTTGGCTATTATAGTACAAAAATTAGGTAGGTATGGAAAAAATGTAAACTTATTTCCGATATATAAAATTAAACGTTCGAAAGTTTTACAATACGAAAAATAACCGTCGAAACTAATCGGGCAATTCTTATTGCGTTACTAGTATTTTTCTTGGTGCGGTCCTTTTTTATAATACTACTAACAATCCTAGGCCCCCTTCTATATTTAACCCCTACCTAAATAACTCGATGGTTACAAATTTACATTTGCCCTATTGCGATTGAAGGCGGAAAATACTGTGAAATAGACAATGATATTGTGTTACAACAATAATGCCTAATAATATAAAAAAAGTACGATTTTTCGTATATATTATATAACTCGCTTATTTATTAAAACTTCATTACAAATGTTTTCCATTACACATAGATGGTAATCGTAAGATTGCGAAATATCGATGAAAACAAATTAATCTCGATTTAAATACTAACGAGTAATTACGTACTTATCATTAATAACCCAAAATACAAATTAAATAATAATTAATATTCTAAACGTCAAATTATTATTATTATTGTATAAATTATACGTAAAATATCCAATGTCGTGTACCAAATATGGTAATAAGTTATTATTTATATAACTATTTCACATCAATTACCCCGTTTGTCAACGATAATATATAATCTGTATAATGAAATTATAGGATAATACGTCTTTATTCAAATATTCCCAACGACTGATATCAAGATTTATAATAATTAACGACGTAACCTATTTCGGTTATTTTCCTTCAATAATTACGAATATTTAAGTACTCCGCTCCTTTATTACATACACATAAATATGTAGAAAGAGAAAACCGTTAGTGACACGATATACGCGTGTATATATGTACCCGGTTTTACAGCAGGTAGTTAATCTAAGCTTTCGATATTAATATTAACATATACGCCGACTCTTGACGTTGACTAATTTTATTTAATGTAAATAACGTCGGAAATTCAAAATACTTGTAAATATAGGTACCGAAGTGTTTGGAAGATAATAATTCAAGTTACCGACGGTTTTTTTTTTTATTTAATATTTATGGAATAAGTAATGTATTTAATAACTTCCGAAAATGATTAACCGTAACTGTATCTAACGTGTAGGAATTAAATATTCAAATTTTATTTTATTTAATCGGTATATATATAACGATGATACAATTTTAAATAATCTTCGTAAATAATTGACGATAAAAAGTGATTACGTGTTTTTAATACTTATGCATTAACGTAGAACTACACTATTTCTGAATTTATAACTAGCGAGTTTAAAACTTTCGTTGGTTTAAAGACAATACGACGTATCGAATAAATAAGCGTTAAAAGTGAAAAAATTGCGCAATCGTCGTTAATATTTAACGTAATTTCACCGGCGTTAAATTATTTAGTAAAGTTTACCGTGATTCTTTTTGTAAACTAAAATAGTAACGTTACATCGATACCGAGTATAATTCAAAAATAACGTCGACCGAAGTAAATATTCGCGTTATGTATAGGATTATCGATATACTGTTCGTAGATCTAAAAGGAACTATAGTGTATACGAATGTGTCAAATACGTTTAGTATTACGGCGTTTTAATTGCTATTTCGTCAATCTTAAACGCCGAATAAAACTAACATAAATCTAAAATATCGTTAAATTACCGCCGCGGGGTACTTACCGTTTTTACGTGTAATTATATTTAGCTACAGGTTTATCGCTTATTATTATTATTCGTTACGAAACAAATACTTCCAGATTTCAAATATTTATATACATACATATTTTTCACGTACGTACGTAGATAGGATATACGAAATTACGTTATTCTAGTGGTTCCCAAACACATTTGAGAAACACTATTGTTGTAGGCTACGGTGGAATATTGTACGTTCGTACTTGTAATGGTTTCCTATATAATTAGTAATTCGCGTCGAAAGTGAACCGGAGCTGAATAATATATTAGTTACATAATAGTGTAACACGGCAGCGCGGAAAAATCCTCGCGCTAATATAATTTTAAATATAATCGTAGATACACACCTACTTATTATTAAACGAGTAACGACTACGAAAATTAAATTAATCGCGATTTAGCTTTTGCGTGCTACGTAATATATTTTATAATCTCTTTCACTCTTTCTATCGTTTGCTCTTTTACGCGGAGTTTTCGGTTCGAGCGGTATTTTTATACCGTCATAAAAATGTATTATCCGTCTACAATGAGCGTATACGTACCGGATTAAAAAGTGTACAAATATTAATAGCACGACGTATTGAAATAATGGTACGTGTGACTACAGATATATTGGACGTATGTATATAGATCGCAATATTGCAATAGATTATTATTTATACAACTGTAGAGGTTTTTTTTTGACGCGTGTGTCTAATGTGTACAATATGTATATGCGACGCGATTGTGATTTGCGGTGTATATATATATATTTTTTTTTTTTCGTTATTACGTTCTATATAAATATTAGGCGGTTTCATCGTCTTTCTAACGTGCGGTCGTACCTTTAGCCGTTCTGTCTGTTACGCAATCGAACGGACCGTGAAATATCACCTTTGTGCTATGTATGACGTTATATTGTATTTCGAGCAGAAACGAAATAATGTACCGAATTGCACCAGAAAATTGTAACTATACGTACACGCGCATTATACACCAGCAGAAATGGCGAATAAACGCGTTATTTTCAACGATTTATGAACAATAGCTGTACACCTATTATGTATGTATATGTATGCTGTGTACAGGCGTTCTAAATACATTTTTGTTTTCGATTAAACGTAGTGGCGATACCGCGACGGTTATTCGGTACCGTCGACTAATGTTCGACGTCGTGTTTATCAAATATCAATTACGCGATCAATATTCCAACGGGGCGACTGTATGATATCGGTAAAAATATTAAATCGGAACGGGCCGAAACGAAAATGTCCGCAAAAAGCGTTTCCGTTATAAGCGGGTTAACATTTAACACGTAAATAAACTGGGAATCGCGAGCCTATAGGTACGCCACTAAATAACGCGGTTAAGAAGACTTCGTGCAATTCGTGTTCGATATTAATTGATAAACGTACAAGTCGTATATCATTTGGAAATTAATAAAAAAATATTCGTTTCGCCCGTTTACGTTAACGATATTCGTATAAATAACGAAACTTAAAAATAATTTGAAAGAAAATAGTTTCTTAGGCGTATAATATCTACGGTCTTCAAAAAAACAATTATTCGTCGTTATATTTAATACTCGTATACCGTATTAATATGTATTGCGCGACGAATTAGTACTAAACAAATAACAATCTCTATCGGTATAGTTTAACGGCTACGGGCTATACGACTACGACGTACCTAATTAAAATATTTTACGAAAAACGTTCGAGCCAGAGAACTCTCTGATAATATGTCAAGTAAATCCGCTTTGTTTATTACCGAAGATAACGAACGTAAATTCGGTTAACCGAACGTTTTATACATTTATCGACGTAGTCCACAAATCCGGGCACGAGGCGCGTATTGTCTCAAGTCTCCAATTCTAGGTATACCATTCAAGCACGGTTTACAGTTCTAAAAACTGTTTATATATATATTACGCGCACGTGTGTGTGTGTGTTTACGTTGGTAAATGTATTTTCTCTCGGAACCGTTGAAGAATCCGAACTTGTTTTCTCGAAATTTTCTAACAATATAAAGTTTTCGACACGAAATATAGTAATTCGGTTTTATTATATATTTTGAAAATCGATCGTCATAAATGTACGACGCCATTAACGTATTTTACACTCGTCGACGAACGAATATTATATCACTATAATTCTTCACATACCAGCTGCCGGCTAAACACGAATATTACGATATATATTTCAGACGATTTACGTGTATGTAGAACCGTAGATACCTATATACTTTTAGATAATAAAAATTAAATTACCGTCTAATCGTCTTCGATACGATAATCGGCTATGTAAAATGATATAAAAGTATATAAAAATGATGGAATAATAGGCGGGATTAATTATAATTATCGTCGTACATAATAAAATAAATATTATTTATATATATATATATATATTATATAGGCTGTGTATTTTGCGATTATTACGTACAGGTATAGATTATAGATATAAATAAATAAAATACGAGTGAAAATTAAAAAATATACGCACGTGGTGATATATACTTTATATAAAGTAATATATATATATATAAATTATAATAATATTAATAAAAATAATAACGAAAATAATAATAGTAATAAGATCTATTAATAATATTGACGCAACTAGTTCGAAATTCTTCTGTCCTCCTATTCCTATAAAACTGAAGTCTGTCGGTGAGCTTCCCGTATTTCTAAAATACGTGATTTCGAACTACGAAAAGCGAATAAGACGAATCGTACAGAATACGATAAGTTAACTTTTGTTTTTAACCCGTCCTGATGGAAATGGTCCGTAACAAACGACGCGTTCGTAGTCGAAATCCGATTATTATTTTATCACGTTCCGGGAATATGAACAATACGATAAAACGTACGGTACGCTACGGCGGTTTAATATTTATACATTTTGGGTATTTTTTAATCGACCTCGAGAAAAATAAACGTCCAGGGTGTTTTTAAAACTACCGTAATTATCGGAGTTGTTTATTCGTTTTAATAATTAACGTCGGAAATTCGAAAAAAGGCGGCAAAAAAAAAATATATATATCGTCGTTTAAAATAATTCGAATTTTCGTTGCGACGTTTTCTCGGGCGTGTTATCGAGAAAAAAAGAGTGAAAAACACTTAAATTCTCGTCGAACTAAGAAGCGCCTCTTCCCCCGATCGGTCTAGTCGCGCCAACGCGATATTAGTGTATTTCATCCGTACGAAACGGTGTACCCCATGTTGGCCATGAGCGAGTCCTTCAGGACGGGCTGCAGGGCGCGTTCCATGTGTTTGGCCAAAAGGGATCGGACGCCCCGGACGAACACCTCTTCCATTTCCATCAGCAGTTGGTCTTGGGACGGATAATGGCCGTGGTAACCGTTGGCCACGGCGAGCATGGGATGCTGCGATGGTTTGCCGCGGTACTGTATTTTCCGTAGCCTCGGTTCCGGACCGGTGGTGGTGGTCGTTTGCGACACGAAACCGGCGTGAACGTAAGGGTTGATCGTCGTGGCCGCGGTCGGTTTGGGCGTAGCGCTTTTGGTGGCCGACGGTGGCGGCGGCGGCGGCGACGGTCGCCGTCTGCCGGGCCTGAAACCGAATTCGGCGGACCCGTCGTCCGCGTCGATGTCCGCGTCGTCGAAATCGGCGTAACCGCCGCCGGCCGACTGTTGCAGTTCGTCGCTGTCGTCTTCCGCGGACGCGATCTGCTCGAAACGGTCGGACGACGCCGCCGGCTGTTCCCTGTTCCCCGCGGCCCCGCCCACGCAGTTGTACGAATGGACGCTGACGTACGCGGCCGTCGGGTCGTCGGCAACGGGTTCGGGATCGATGAACGTGGCCGTGGTACGTATGGTCATCGTCGGCGTGGCCGTCAGTCGGTCGGGCGGCAATTTCTCCGGCACGGTCAACGGCACGGCCGTGAAACCCAAACCGGCCCGGGGCCGGAGCCGCAACGTCATGTCGCATCCGGTGTCAACGGTTGGCGTACGTCCGTCGCCGTTACCGTACAACACTTTCACCGAGCCCGACACCATCAGGACGCGACCGAATCGCATACGGGCCTCGAGCGTGTTGCCTAACGGATCGTACTGGCACCCGTCGACCCGGGCCCACGAACGATGGTCGCCAACCGCGTGATCACCGCCGCCGGTCGCCGATTCCGCGGTTGCGGCGTCGCGCGGTGGCATCACTTTGGCGCGCATCCCTGTCACGTACATTTCCGCGCCCGGCGCCGTCCGTAGCCGCTGATGTAACGCGTAACCGGACAGGTCCATGATACCGGACGGCGGCGTCTGCCGTCGGCCACCGTTTTTGGTGACGGTCGACGCGGCGGACATCATGTCGCCGAGCGCGGACTGTACGCGGGCCATGCATCGTCCGTCCGCCGACGACGAAGACGCCGCGGTCATCATCGTCCCGTAGTGTTGTTGTTTCTTGTTCGTTATCTTAGGCGTGGCCCGTTTGGCCATCCGGCGCGGGTCGTTCCATTCCGTGGTCGACGACACTACAGCCGGTAACGCTGAAACAACCGAAATCACGAATACGATCAATTCGGGTCCTCGACGGCCCGTTATTCGAACGTCGCCGGTACGGTGATTGGAAGAAGCCGGCGGCGGCGTTCGGACGTGCACTAGGACGGTTCGTGATCGCCAAAAACGACCCGTTTGGTCCGAACGCCACGTCGAAAGTAAATGGGTTCGATCGGTTCGACCGCGCGCGGCAATACGTAAAATTGCCGCGACGAACGGGGTCGAGTATTCGGACGAGGATATTCCTCTCGTATAACGGATTATTTTGTGTTTCGTCGGGGAAAAAGCGGCAACGGGGCTTGGCGGCGATATAATACAATGGCGACTTACCTGTTTCACCGCCGGCGTGTAATAATGGGTTTTGTCGAATTCGTTGATAATCGATATCGCTTAAAACCGCCGCTAATGAACCGCGTCCGTGTTCGGCGGCCGGTAGCGACATTACCAGCAAGAACGTCCATATCTTTAGCGCCATCTGCCGACCAACAGCGAAACGTGACACCGGGCAATTATTAATATTGTTCGTCCTAATAAACGACGGACGACGCCGTTTACACCGAATAACCGGCGCGTCGTATCGATTAGTCCGGAACGACGTAGCCTTTTTTTGGTCGATTCGATTTCGGTACGTAGTAAATAAACGATATCCGAACGCTAAGCGTATACGGGTCAAACGAGTAAAACGTGGAAACGGGACGCGCGATTGATCAAACGCAGTGGAAAACTCCGGCGAGGCGGTCGCGTTGGTTTCGGAATGACGGCGGCGAAAAACACGGTAAGCGTTAAATGTATATGCGCGGCTATACGATTGTCGTAGACGGTTGTAGTTCATAGACGCGTCCGCGTTTTATAATATATTAGAACGGACGCCCAATTCCGTCCGGAATTCGCGATGTTCGTTTATTGACGCGTGTCTCGGTGTGTACGTCGCGACAAATTACGGTTAGGGCGGCTAATGTATTCGTGGCCAGTTTTGTTTGCAATAGTCGTTGTTGACGCGTATTGGCGCGACGTTACGAATAAGGAAAAACACCGATCGATAACAATATTTATAACGAACGTAAAGCCGAAAAACGTAATGTTTGTACGCGAACAACGACACGGCGGGGGTCAATGTGGACAGTAACGTACGAAAGCAAATAATTTCCTTTTTAATCGTCGTCGATATTTGTTAATTATTAGCGTTTCGTGGTACCGAAAGACGTTCTGTCGGCGTTAATTATTACGAAAACGACGAAACCGCGTCGCAATTGTAAAAGAACGTTTCTCGCCAACTAGTTCGAATATATATATATATATATATATATATA